>PVKA01015206.1:0-50561 GCA_004027165.1 Ctenomys sociabilis
AATTAGGGTGGGAGCTGGTGGGGAAGGCCTGGGTTTTTTTTTTTTTTTTATTAATTGCTGTAACGCTGTCCTTCAGGTGGCTGAGGAAGTTTCATATTTTCTTTAGACACCATTAAACGTCGAAGCTCTTGCAGAACTACTTTGATACTATATGAATTCTGCCATTTTGCTAGCACTGATATGACTCTTGGGTCCACCACTCCATTAGAGCTATTAACTCCATTCATATTAATTTTTGTTACAAATCTTACAAAGGGGGGTGCTTCTGGGTATTTAGGTCCACATTCTATTTTAAGGTTGTATATTCTGTTCTCATAAATTGTTCTTGGAGGCCCAGTTACCATCCCTGTCCATCTTGTAAGTGTCATGTCTTCATCATCTTCTAGACCCCAGCTAACTGTGCCATCTCCTACTCCTTTCTGGCCTTCTTCGAGTTCTTCCAACAGTCGGAAATTGCGAGGGACTTTTACTCCCAAGCCCATGGTAGCTGCCATCTTGCGTTGCTGGAGCTCCAAGGCCGGCCCTTCTTCCTGAACAACTAATTTGAAGACAACAATATACAGTATATCAATCATTGATGAATTCCTATCATTTTGTTTAGTGAAATTCTGTATCATTTATAATAGTTCTTTTGTACTATTTTTTAAAAATTCTCTTTAAAAACAAACTCTGTTAATTAAAATGGTTATTTTTATTGTCAAGCAAGAATGCAATTTTCAGTATAAAAGAAAAATTACAATATTTTAGTGTTGCTATATGAAATGCTCTCTCAAAACAACTATGCTACAGGGAGTCTGTATTAATTTCCATCACTATTACAAATACCTGAGATAGATATAACTTACCAGGAGGACTTACTGTGGCTCATAGTTTCACAGGCTGCAGTTGACGGTCAGCTCAGTTCACTGCTTTGGGGCAAAAGCACCTCTTCGCCTTTTGGCAGCCTGGCCACTCCTCTGAGGTCAGAGACATCTGCACGCAGATTGTTCCTGAACACAGGGTAATCTGTACCTTAATTTAGGCTTTCCATCTCTCTTCCAGATCCTGCTTCTAAGCTGCAAGCTGATATCTATCCATATGGTCTGTCACTAAATTCTGATTACTGTTTCCAGCAATACTCTGGTGCACTAAGTGTGTCAGTATGTCCTAAATAGCATTAGGCATCAACTTAACTGGATTAAAGAGTACCCTGAAAGTTGGCAACATACTATGGAATCCTGTCATCAGAGTATTTCTGGAGATGAGTGTGCATCTGTGCACTGACTGTGGAACTTACTCCTTCCCCTCTTGAACTCGGGCACATCTCTCACATTTGGATATCAGAATTTCTGTTCAGGGTCTCTGTGGTTGATGAGAGCTCCTTGATCCACAGACCTTTGACTAAAGAAATACATCACTGGTTATGCTGATTCTGGAGTTTTTGGATTTGGGCTAAGGAATACTTCCAGCTGTCTCCAGCTTGCAGACCACCTATTATGAAGTTTCTCAGCTCTTACAAACATGTAAGCCAACTCTGCTTTCCTATGCATCTACACCTTAGTTTTTTCCCCATAATTTTATTGAAGAATAGCCATGAGACAGTTTCAAATCAAATTAGTAAAACAGATTCAATAATTAATACATTGTATATTGTTTTCTTAGTGGTTGTTGTACAAGGTGCAGATATGATATTCTATTTACAAACACTATTAGAGCAGATCCCTCTATGCATTAAGAGAATGTAGCTGTATACCTTTTAAAGCTGATTTATAATAGTTTCAATAATTAATGCTTTTTACATCATTATCTTTCTAGAGGTTATCCATTGTACAAGCAGCAGACAGGATATCCTGTCAAACACTATTAGTGCAAATCTTTCTCATAGAATTATGTGAAAGTAGCTGCATATTTATACTAACTGTTCTGTACATACAAATACAGAATGGTCTTTTCTTTGTATTCCCTTTTTTTTTTTTTTTCGTTTAGTCCTTTCAGAGATGGGTATTCTATTGACATTCAATTATTATAGGTGCTTGAATTCAGTGAAACACTCCAACACAGTCCAGTAGTCCACTATAGTGGTGGGTTATCCACAGAAGTTGTTGACTAGAGCCATTTACAGCTCAGCATATTAAATATGGCTTTACTTTATATGCCTTGTTTTTATACTTTTCTGTTGGATGATTAAGACCAAGATAAAGCAAGACCTATATAACAAAAAATGTAACTTTTGTATCTGAGGTCAGTCAGGTACCCTCAGGGTTTATCCAATAACCCTGTACCTCACTTTGTAGATCCGTTGTACCAACCATGTGATGAGTCACGCAATTGCTTGATCAATTTGCTCTCTGTGAAAGCCTGTGAGAAAGTTTTCTGTTCATGTGACTCTCCATAGGCACACTATACATCATTGATCCCATTCCTCTGTGGCTCCATAATCTCCTTGATCAGAAATTTTGGGGCACAACTGAATTACATGTTACAGTAAAGGTTCTCCTATGTCCTGAGTCTTCACTGACCTTGAAAGGCTAGGGCCAAAATGTTGGCTGACCTTGCAGCCCTTCCATTTCTCCAATTTTTGATCTGCAAACTTAGGTTGTTAACCATCCAGAAAAGAAGCTGATTATTACTCTGCAACATATGCAGTTTGGTTTACCCTAACTATCTGTCTAAATATCAAACATCTTAGGCATAATGTGGAACAGATATTTTCCATCAAGTATTGATGCATCAAATTTTAAGTCCTATAGTGTTTGTAAATAGAATAACATGTATGCACCTTGTACAACAAAAAACCACTATGAAAACAATATGCAACATATTAATTATTGAATCTGTCCTACTAATTTGATTTGAAACTATTTGTTCAATAAAATAAAAACTTAAAAAAAAACAAATTTTAAGTCCTTACAGAATGAGAAAATTTTTTAAAAATAGTACTATACACCTATTACAGAAATTTAGAAATCTAACCATATACAACCTTGCAGAACAGTCCTGTAACATTTTTTCGCATGTCTCTTTTCTTTATTACCCCTCCCACAAAAAAAGCTTTTATTTGTGACAGTATGGTAATAATTAATATGTCATGACAGGATGTATTTAGCAGACCAGAATGGCAGGCATTCCAAGCAGGACCCCTTCTATTACACACTGCTATCTTCAGTGCAGTTGCGTGGTTCACAGGTATCAGCATATATAGTCGGGTTGAGAATCCTACCTTTTAACTGCTTCTTCCAAAAACCTGCTGATGTTTCTTGGGATCTTTGTCTTCCCATTTGTGTGTACAAGTGTATGGCTTTGTCCATACCCCGTTTCCCAGTACACCTGTTAGTTCTCCCTCTGCATCCTCCAGCCCTTCCCTCTGGAGACCTCTACTATATGCCCTTTGTACTAAGCAGTACCTTGGCAGTCTTTAAAGCCTACTCCAACCCTCCCCTGAAAAGAACCTCTGCTTCTGAATTATAAAGAAGGCTGGGGAAGGCTGGGAGATGGCTCAGTGGAATAAGCACTTCCCTGGCAAGCACAAGAGCCTGAGTTCAATCCCCAGCTCCACCAAAAAAAAAAAAAGTATTTTCATAAGAAGGGTGGGAGGGAGACTGATGTGAGATTGACTCTATTGAGTGCCCCACCAGAGTAGGACAGCTATTGACAGAGCAGGGCCTGCCACAGGCACTAAGCTGTGAAAAGTGCTTATCTTTAACACTAAAGCCAAGGGGAGGTAAAAGTGTTGTTTACCTCACAGGTAGGGTTTTATTATTTTTCATTTGGCAAGTTTATATAACTTTGTTTTTTTTCAGTATCAGGGTTCAAACTCCAGACCTTGTGCTTATGCTGCTGAGCTATAACCCTGGCCCCAAGATTATATAATTCTTTAAGAATATTTTGTGCCTTTTTTATCAGTGGATCTTCTTTCACTGTTTCCCTCTTGATTATTGTTGTTTGAGGAATCTAACAAGCATTGTAGTTCTCTAGGTTTTTAAGATGTTGAAAGCAAGCATCTGCAAACAGTCTGTTACTCTTTCCCCTAACCTTGTTTCCCTACCTTTACATTAGCAGTAAGGCATAACACTGATGATAGCAGATATCAGGCTTCGCTTTTTACCTGAACGCAGCGCTTCAAGAGTTGCAACCTGACTGCAGCCCTCACTTTAGGTTGAACATTCTAAATTGTGGAAAAACTCTTGCAATAATAGTAATTTGCTAAGAATATTTAAATTCAGTACATTCTTGGCTTCGTCTTAATCATACCTTTCAAAATTCATGTAATTACGTTAATATTTTTCATATACTATTATTCAAAAGTTTACATTATACTTTTTACTTTTACTTTTTGGCAGAACTGGGGATTAAATTCAGGCCCTTGTGCTTACCAGGGAAGCACTTATTGCACTGAGCCATCTCTGTGGCCCCTACATTGTACTTTTATTTATTTTATTTTTTATTATTTTTTTTACATTGTATTTTTAAAGAAAAAATTTTTTTTCACTTGGGGGCACTAAGTAACAAATCAGACACAGCATTTGTCAAAGTGACTCAATGAGAACTCCATCAAACACCTCTTCTAAAATACTTCTCAATTGTCTAGTTCTTAAAAGAAGCACTTACAATGAACATAAACTACCTCAACTCTGCACTGCAGGAAAACTGTCTACCAATGCTATTCTTAATGCCAATGTGCCCTGGAAAAGTACTTCTCCCAGAAAGTTGCCAGATAGTTTCCCCAGTGAACTCAGTATCTGCTGCTGAGAATAAAGATCCTGAGTCCTTAAAAAAAAAATAGCTCAAGTAGGTAAACCACAACTTACGTGTCAATGGTGAAATGGAAACTTGGTTTTTCTGTTGTTGTTTTTTAAAATCACCCATGTGGAATTGATATATGCACTTTCACCTCACTTCCATTCTGTATCCCAAGAACTGCTACTTGTTAAAAATATTTCAAATGACTAAAAGGATAGACTCTATTTTCTACCTAACTTGGACATAACTTTACACTTACTTCATTTTAATCCCTCCATAAATTGTCCTACTTTTAGCATAATTTTCCCATAATTATACTTATTTTTATACAAACATACCTACATTGGCAATCTCATATACATGCAATTCATACTTTATCACTTATTTACACAGATGATATACATCACAAACTATCAAACTAGTGTTTTGTGATGAAAATACCAAAGAAACCCAAGCAATGGTCATTAAACTGGCTGCTGGGCCAAGTTCAAATTACTTAATTTTCATAAATTAATTTTAAAAAGTCAAAGTCACATTCATGTATTTATCGCCCATAACTGGCTCTGCATTACAAGATTTGGGTAATTATAACGGAAACTCTACATTCAATAAAGGCTACATTAGAACCACTTGACAGCTTACTGAAAATATGGATTCCTCAATGGAATGTAACATTTTCATTAAAAACTATTACATTTCAATCTGTGATACTGTCTGGTGTGGTAGAGCATCCCTGTAAATCCAGCACTCTGAGGCTAAAGCACGATTGTCTCCAGTTGAGGGTTTCTTAGTAAACTAAAGAGCAGCCTGAGGTACATAGTAAGACCCTGTCTCAAAAAAAAACTAAACTAAAACCCACAAAAACAATTTTTTTTTCAATCAGTACTACTTAAGTTTGCAAAAACTGAAATGTGAACTATTTTTTAAGTAAATGTCAAATAGTGAGAGGCCCAATTCAATAGACCCATAAATCTGATTGAATTTTAAAAACCTCTTTTAATTGTTATAAGAACTTCAGGATCAGGGAGATGGCTCAGTGGAATAAGCGCAAGGGCCTGAGTCTAATCTCTGGTTCCACTAAAAAAAAAAAAAGAACTTCAATATAATACATGCAATTTAGAACACCACCTTTAGTTCAGTTTTAGTCAAGAAAAAAGGAATGGATAGAGGGCATTGGGGTTTTTTTCGTACTCTTTAAGAATCTTTAAGCAGGACTGCCTCCAGAATTAACAAAAACACAAGTTCCTATTAGAATGTCTGGGTCATTTTAAATTAAGACCAGAGGTGTATGTCCAATATTGCACTTATTTTTGTGGTATGGCCATATTGCTATAGTTGCAGTTCCCTCTCTCTACTCATAGGAGGTAACATCTCATTAAAGATGCTGAAGAGCATAAAAGTCTCTATGACTTACCTTGCCAACAAAACCATTGGAAGAGTATGGTAAATGTGACTGCTCTCAAACAAAATGTCATCTATTACTTTTGGAGAAATCCTATTTTGTATAGTTTACTAACATTAAATAAAAAAATCCCCATCCCCACCCCCCACAGACATCCAAGTATTTTCTTTCACAATAAAATGTCCATCAGACTTTAGCACAAAAAATTCCTCATATGAACACAAATTTAAGATAACTTTAATTGAAGAAAATGTTCATTAACAATGAAGTTAACAATGTTTACCATTCTTTAAACATGATATACATTATTAATATATACTATATATTCCCAATTAACTCCATTCTTAGGTTCAATTTAAGAAACACAATTTTAACAGGTTTTATACAAAAAATACTTCACTAAGAAAGTAGATAAACTGCACAAAACAGTACAAGTATAATCTGCATAGCAAGATAGCTTGAAGCATCTATGTATGGCTTTCTTTAAAATAAAACTATAAGGGGAATGGGCCCACTTTGGGACCTACTGTTACATTTGACATATGTAAACTGTTTCACATCTTTTTTAGGCACTTGCTAATAGTGTTCAATCCCTGAAAAATCAATTTACTTAAAAAAAAAAATCTACCTTGGACATAAAAACCAAGAAAATAAACATGAATAGTCTTGTGTGTATTTTCTTTTTAAATTAAACAAACAAGTTTTATTAGTGCATGCACAGAACTAAATTTCTGTCAAAAACTTCCTGTGCAAAATTTACATAATGAAGTACAAAAATTATGTACAGATTTGTTATATACAGAAAAAAGCCCTGAAGTTTTTTGTCCAATTAAGGAAAATACCATTAACACACATAGTAACAATGTACTAAATATATAGTACATAATTTTGTAATATAAGAACTTTATTATTCAATGATCCAACCAAACTTGATGCAAGCCTACAATGTGAAAGTGTGAATCCACTGATTCTATACTCATGAAAATGTTCATTTCAGACATGTCCCTCGGCAATCTGTCCTAAAGTTTTATGAAATGCCACTGTATCCACTGTTAATGCTTTCCCACTTTCAAAAACCAACAATCAGTATGTATCTGCTCTGGACTATCAGTCATACTGAAAAGTTGCTAACAAAAGTGGCCTATCTAGTTGGGCTTGGTGGCACAAGCCTGTAAGCCCAGCTATCAGGAGGCTGAGGCAAAAGAATAGTGACTTCAAGCCAGCCTGGGCCATATAGCAAGCTGAAGGCCAGTCTGGATGTAGCAAGACCCTGTTTACAACAAACAGAAACACAAATACACATATATACTCACTGCCAAAAAGTCTGTCTTATCTTGGACATGTTTGAATAACAGTAATTAAACACACAAATTCGTGATTTACTTCATTAATCTTGCTTCAAATTATGTGTAAAAAAATCTGAATTTCAAGAGAATCTATTCCCTTTGAGGTGCTTTTATATCCTATGGTTTTAAATGGGACAGCAACCATAAAAAAAAATGCCTGTTTGATTTATAGGGGGAAAAAAACGTAGTTCTAGGCAAAGGTATGATTGAAAAATGTAATCCAATTGGGAAAAATGCTGAAAGTTATTAACTGGATTTTAAAACTGAAAATTCTTCTCTCAAAGCTGCCCACCTACTGCAATACAGCCATTCAGAAAAAGAAGCTCATCTTGGGAGGGTATTCAAACTTCTGACATGGGTCACAAATTTAAGAGAAAACAAGAATAACTTTTTCCAAACTCTTCAAGTATTAAGCTGTAGCTATGGTATTTTTAAAGTGTAATTTTCAAAGGAGTCCTAATACTCTTCAAATGAACTGAATTAGCAATACAGAATAACTCTTGTAAAGATAGGGTCTGTATTTTTACAAGTGATGAGAAACTCAAATCAGTTACATTGTGAAAGAGCTGTCCATTTTCACAAAGCTGTATTTATCAGATTCATAAGGCTGGTGGAAGAGGAGTGGGAATGAAACTGTCTGCCATCACCTATATTAACAATCCCTAAGGAACTAAATTGGAAAAAATGATCAAAATTTTCTTTAACCATAACTTCCTACAAATACATCCTTAAGAAATTAAATCAAGATACATTTGTATTGAATCAGTTTTCAAAACATGTAATGATGGCATTTTCAAGTACATGTGAAATTCTACTCTTCCACAGAAATTTAATGAACTTTTAAAATACTGCAGGAATTATTCTGACTAGAAAATGTCCATATCATTTTAACTCAATCCACTAGTTCCAATTTTTTTTTTATAATTTTGGTAAATTATTCTAACATATTCCAATCCCGAGTAGCTTCCATCAAATGTCTCTGTCCATGACCAGCCCAAGCATCTTGATTGTCAAATACTCTACCACAAAACCAACAGTTAAACCTAGCTTTTAAAACATTTTCAGAGGTAGCTTTCACAATCTGGTAATTATTTTTGCTTGTCTTTTTGAGTGTTAGTTTTAGCACGAATCTTTCTTTAACATAACTAACAGATTTAAATGCTTTATGCCTCTTGGAAAAATCATCATGAATTGTTTTAGAAGGATCATAACAAACCGGTTCCTGTAAAGCACTTACAGTTCTTTTTGACAATGAAACCTTAATTATGTGTCCATTAAATTTAGTGACAGTTTTCATTACATTCGCTACTTCTGGTGTGTCTGCATCAGGATGGTTCAAAACCACAACAGGTTGGTTTTTCCTAGGACATTTCACAAGCTGCGTGGAACAAAAAGGGAAAAGTCGCAAAATTCTGACTGAATCTTTTGAAAGCCTAGGACTGTTAAATCCAAATGTTTCATGTCCAGTTTCAGCTTTAGCCTTTTCTTTACACTTTCTATACAATGCTGATTTTTTTCTTGGAGGTTCTTGGTAGCTATCCTTACACTTCCGTTTACAGTTTCTGTTTCTAGACACGAAGGCAGTTTCAGAATCTTTGCTTCCTACCTGAATTTTTATTTTTGAAAGATTTCTTTTGGAAGTTCTTCTATTGAAATTTCTCGCAACTGTACAATCTGTTTTACACCTTACTACTCTGGCCTCTGAATGATCACTGATACATACTGGTTCCTCAGAAGACTCTGGGCATGATGCAGTAGAAGCTATAACTATTTCATTTGCTGGCATCAAATCATCTATTAAGGGTAAGGCATCTCTAGAAGATTCTAGCTCTTTCTGCTCTGTAGTCTGACTAGAAGGCACACTGTCCTTCTGAAATGAGGAAACAGAGCTATCACCAACTGGCATATTACTAGCAGCAGTAACATTCAGAACAGGGTTAAAAATTTTCAGCAGTATTTTTTGTGGAGTTCCTTCAGGTCTCTTTGGCTGTATATTTTTATAGTAAGTACTATTTTGGACTAACTTGGGCTTAAGCAGCTCAGTGCTATTTGGCATCACACACTTCAACAAAACAGCTTGTTTGCCATCAGGCAAAAGGGTATAAAGTGGAGATTTTGGAAAATTTTCACTCTGCTGTCTTACTGAATCCATATTCAACTTTGTGCCCTGATTCTCAGACAACATATTAGTAGGGACAGCTTTTGCTGAATTATTTGATGTTTTAATAAGATAAGAGCCTTTTAATGGCAATGTATTTTCTGTGCTACTTTTCATGCTCAAACAACTGCCAATGCTGGAACAAAGTGCAGGTGTAAGACAATTACTGTTTCGTTCCACCTTTAAAAAAGGTGTTTTGCAAGGCTCCTTAGTTGTAATTCCACAAGGTGCACTCTCAGGTTTAACAGTGGAACCACCTTCAGGTTTCCTATTATTAAATGTCAAAATAATCCCAGGTTTCTTGTTTAAAAGAGAAGAAGGCACACCCTGTGTATTAACCAGTGGAAGTGGTCTTCCTGAAACAACGTGGAATCCAGGCTTATTAGCAGCATGCAATGGTATAAAACAACCTTTTGGAGTTTGAACAAATATAGTTTTTTTCGGTTCTGAGTTTAAAAGTGGATTCTGCATATATAAAGAAGTTGAATTTTGTGTAGTGGCTCGTAGTTTGTCCTTTACAAGCTGCTGCGTTATTATTGCATCTGACTGAGTCTTAAGTAATGTGCTAATACCTGAAATTCTAGATGTGTTCTCTGAATCTCTCACGTCCTGTGAAACTGAGAGCACTTGCTTATCTTTTCCACTAAATTTTAAATTTGGATCATTTGTAGCCATACTAACACCAACATTGCCAGATGGAACTGGAAAGACATCTTCCACTTTGATGTCTTTTGACAATTCAACTACTGCTCCTTCTCTCTCATGTTTTTGAAGTGACTGGTCATAATGAAGTGTCAGGCTTTTATTTGGAATTTTAGAGTCTAGTTTTACATATTTTGGGTTGAATTCCTCCTGAAGTAATTTATTTATTTCAGGTGGCAAAACTTCTGATGCCTGCTGGCTCTGAAGAGAGAAAACAGATGTGATTCTGGGCATTGTAATTGAATCATCATTAGAAAAGTCACTCCATGTTGAGTTTTCAATCATACTCTCTAAATTTTGGTTTTCATTGGCACAGAGATTTTGTCCGTCAGTATTTTGTCCTTTTTCTGAAACACACTGCTCTTCCATTTCAGCTTTCATTTTTAAAGTTTCATCTTTATCATTTAAAAGACTGACAGATGCTAACAGGCTATCTGGGTTTGAGCTCTCTTTCCTCACTAGTGATAAAACTGTCTCACTATTTTGTTGTTGAGCAGCTGTTTTGCTTGATGAAGATTCTCTCCGAAAGCTTTCACACAATGATGTTCTTGAAAGCCTATGACGTTTATTAGAGTTATTCACTTTTGAGTAATTATGGAAAGGTAATGATCCTTGGTTGGAGGAATCAACACATATCTCAGAGGTGACATCATTAATGCAATAGTTATGCATATCTCCACAGTTGTATACATGAGGTTTGGTAGTATAGTTGTCTTTATCTGAACTTTTATTGATGGTATTTAATACCTCAGGATGATGCTGAGTGACATGATTTGCCCACAAGTGAACAGTATCTTTTGCTTCAACTTTTGTGGTCAAAGTCACTGATGTGCTAACCAGTTCTGATGATGCTGGTGAAGAGGGCACATTTTTATTGTAATCCACTGTTTGAAGCATATCATTCCTTTCAGATGTCAAAGCCAATTCTTTTTCTGAAATAAATTTTCCTGAAAGTACAGAAGATGAACATGAAAGTGGAGTTGTTTTCATATAAACTGTGTCATTTAAATCATTTGTCACTCCTGGTAAAAACCCAATGGTATCCAAAGTCTGGGACTGCAAATTACCAGTACTGTCCTTTGCAGCATCTGACTGTGATGCTGGCAAACATAAATTCTGCTTAGTGGTAGGCAATAATTTTATGACAATATGCTGCCTCCCATCCAACATCCTGAAGCCCATAAACTTAGCACTGTAGTTAGCAGGAATTGTTATTTTATTATTTTTTACCATTAATACTGTAGGTCCTTGTAGAGCAGTCTTCAAGAAGTCTGAAGTAGAATGTGATCCCTCATCAGCTCTATTACACTGTCCACTGTCTAGAGAAACTGACTTTTCTGACTCTGTGGGTGTATCAGTATTCTCACAATGTATTTTCTCACTTTTTTCTTTATTTAAATGCTCTTGACCAAGATGGCTCTGATCTTCAGATTTAATCTGTGCATTGTTCATTACATTAAGCACTTGAGTGTTTTTATCAATACTTCTGTTACTTTCACTGTGAACTTTCTTACGTATCCAGAATGCCTTTCTTGATGTACCTATTTTATATCTTTTCAGTATTAGCTTAAGTCCTGCTGAAGTCTTTGCCATCCTCTTTTCATATTTATCTTTCTCCAATTTTTCTTTTGCATATAAGTGTTCTTTGTGAAAAGTTATAACATGTTTTACAAGATGGTCTTTCCTGGTGGCACCAAAGCTACAATATTGACAAGTGAAAAGAGGAGTACCAGAATGAACAGGAAGATGCTTCTGAAGCTCTCCTTTGGTAAAACATAAATGATGGCATTTACTACATTTGTAATGAAATTCGTTGTGTCTGTGAATGTGCTGAACAAATGTGCCAACATCCTGGGTAGAGAATATGCACTTCTCACATTGGAAATTACCATTAATACAGTGTGTGGATATGAAATGTTTTGTCAAGTCCAATAAAGTATATACGCACTCACTGTTACAAATCTCACATTTTACTAAAGTGCTTCTGTGGGTTTGGCGGTGTTGTTTAAATACTTGGAAATCATTTGCCGAAAAACTGCACATTTCACAAGGATATGAAGGCAATTCACCATGATGCCACATTTCAAAGTGTTTCTGTAAATCATTTGGACTATATCGTGTGCTATCTCCACATTTTAAACAGCTGAAATTGAGTATTTTTGCAGACATTTTTATACCCTTTTCTGCTCGCTCAGATTTCTGAAGCAATGTATATTCTTCTACACAGCTTGGAGTCTTTAAACTGATAGATTTTCTTGCAGTCTGAGGTTTACTACAAAATAATCTTCTATACTTGTTAACTTCATGTTTCATTAAGACTTCATTGGGAATATTTACTTTCGGCAAGTTAATTTTCACATTTTTCAGTTCACAATGAAAACCACTTCCTGCAATTTTTGGTTTAGGTACTGATCTGATAGTATCAACAACCAGATTTTTCATAATATATCCTTAAGTAGTTTCTTTTTCAACAGAAAAATAACTTGTTCTGTTCAGATGGCATGATCTAAAAATCCCAGTTTCTTTTCCTCTGAAAACTCGATGTTAATTGTAATTTAAACAGGAAAGAATATTCTCTTGAGACATCTTCAAAATAACCAGGATTCCATACAAATCAATTTACCTAAAATTAAACAAAGAATTAAAATTTTCATCATAAAAAAAATTTGTATTTTCAATCCTGACACAAAGTAGCCATGTTAATCGAACATATATTAAAGAAACAAAAGATCTGTTTTTAAGTATATCAAGAGCATCTTACAAACACAATGACTGAAAACAAAAAAGAAAAGAAAAACAAAAACAAATCTGGAAGTTCTTGTTACTATTCTCATTATGTGACACGGGGAAAGCTTCAACTTCTTTATATCTTAGTTTCCTCATCTAAAAAACTACAAGTGCTTTCAGGATATAAGATTTTTATATTAAGATGGAATGACAATTTTAAAAGGGTTTTAATAGCTAATTTTTTTTTTTTTATGAATTTAGGATAGGGTGCACAGGGTCTCACTATATACATTGGACTCATAGTGATTCTCCTGTTTTCAGCCTCCCAAGAGCTTGGATTACAGGCACATGTCACCATGCCCAGTCTCAATCGCCACCTCAGGGCACCCTGGGGGCAGGGCATGGCATGCCAGGGATCAAACCCCGGCCAATGTGCTCTGCCAAAGCAGGTGCCATAGTCTGCTGAGCTATCTGGCCAGCCCTAATAGCTAAATCTTGAAAGCAGACTATATATATCCCTCAACAGATGAATGGATATTAATGCACACTGGAGTACTACTCACCCTTAAAGGATACATTTAAATCATCTGTAGGAACACAGACACACATTGAGACCATAACGCTAAGTGAAATAAATTAGACACAAGAAGTTAAGCATCACACAGTTTTTCTTATATGAGAAACTCAAAGCATAAATAATTTAGAGGGAAAATACGACAGATAATAGGACACAGAGAGACAGACTTTATAAAATGGGAAAGAAACTTGGGTATGAGGCAATATGTATGAGAGGAAGGCAGGACAAAGGAAAGTAAAAAGGATCAGTATGTGGTATGTGCATATACAAATTCCCCATCATTATGTATTATAAACATATACAGTGGGACCTCAGTTCATGAACTTAATTTGTTCCATGATTTTGGAAAAGATGGCCATATCTGTGCTTGTGTGGGAAAGATGGCCATGGTCATGTTTGTCACCTGATGAAAAATTTAAAAACAAAAATAAAATTTTGCCCAGTGTTTGCCTGTGAACCAAACTGTTCAGAAACAAAAGTGTTTATAGCTGAGCTACCATGTACTAATAATGGAAGGAAGAAGAAAAATAAGAAATTGTGAGTCAAATACACTCCTTTACAAAAGTCTTTCTTAAATCAGGGTTTCAACAATCATGTATTTATTGACTGATCAACTGACTGACTGAGACAAGATCTTGCTATGTTGCCCAGGATAGCCCTGAACTCCCAAGTTAAAGGGATTTTCCTGCTTCAGCCTTCTCAGTAACAGGTCTACAGACATGTATCACTGTGCCTGGATGTATGCATTTCAAAGTCTATGCAAGAAAAACCTAAAAACTTAAGATCCAATTATATAATGTGGTTTGTACACCAGTAACTAATTCTTTTTTTTTTTTTTTTTGTGGAACCAGGGATTGCCCTTGCGCTTGCCAGGCAAGCACATATTCTACTGAGCTGTCTCCCTGGCCCTAGCAGCTAATTCTTTTTCATTTCCTTACTTGATCATAGCTAAAAGCTCCATTCACCTAACATAATAATGGTTAGATGAATAAAAGTTTCATTCATCAAATACTAACAAAAAGACACCTAGTTATCATTACTAATTGGTTAAAACAAGCAAATAGGAACTAATAGGAAGAAACAACTCTCTTAGTAACAAAGTCCATCTAACCTTGCTAGCTTCCTACCATTTTGGCTATATCATTGGTATTTGTTTTGTTTATCATCCACAGAACTCAGACAGATGAAAGTAACAAAACTCTATCTCTACTCATCATTCTATTGAAGCATTTATGCTCATAGTTTTCTTTCTTTTCTCTTTTTCTTTCCTTTTTAAAAAATATCCCTAGCTCTACTTAATTTCTTCATCTGCAAAGGGAAAGAAAAAAATTTACTTTCCTTTCCCTTTCACAAGGTTGTTTTGAAGGCTAAATGAGAAAAGACATATTAAAGTATCTTGTTAAGTACTGCATGAATACTATGTGCAATTATTATATATGGGCCATGACAATGCATGAATGAGATTAAAATCTGAGTTTAAAGTTTCAGTATTAAAATTATCAAACTTTATATTAGAAATTTTTAAATTTGTTTGTGTATGCATGTGTATGTGTATATATATATATATATATATATATATATATATATATATATATAAAACTTAAAATTAGATAAGCCAAAGAAAATATAAATAATATTAAGGTTTACTCATGTCCAAAGTAAGGTCTCACCTTTAAGGTTCAATTAATCTACCAACACCTAGGAACTTTACTATTTTAGAAATCTTTTGAGGGAATATAATTAACAGTTAAATTACCTCACATAGGAAGAGGTCTTATAATATTTCTCAAACTTAAAACTTTGGGCTGGATCTACAAAAGCATTCATATACATGCCAACCTGACAGCATGTTATACTGAAATGGTACTACCTTATTGATTATTTTTATATATCATGCCTAAAACAGTGAAATGCTAAAATTTTATTCATAATTTCCTACAGAACTAAATACAAAAATTTCTTCAAAAGAAAAATAATTGCTAGAAAAAAAGTTCAAGGATACGTAGTAGACACTCTACATCAATTGTGAGTATTTCTTACACAGTGATTTCCCATCTGTGGAACTTGCACCATATCAAAATCTGAAAGTAAGGTTCAAACATGAATTTTTTTAAAGTTAGTAATGGCTGTTTTGCATTTTGTACTATAGCATATGGGGGACATTCTAGATTACCATATGCAAGCATTTCTATTACCAATACAAGAGAATTATCATAAATTTCATCACAAAAGGCAATGTGCTTCTTATAGCAGTTATCACATGTTTAAAAACAGAGATGTGTAATGCTCCAAATTTCTATTTTTACATTTCTCCTATCCAAGAACTAACAAGACCTGATCTCATTAGTTTCTGAGGTCGTGAGCGGTACAGTCACAGATAACTACTGTATTTTTAAATACTATCAATTTTCCTTCAAAGTATCTAAATTTAAATTTTAAAAAAAATCAAAATCTGATAGCCAGTAGAAAAAAAACGGGGTTTTGAAATAATCGACTAACATAAGAGATAAAATACCTAATAAATTAGTGTGAATTGTGATGGATGCTGTAGGAGGCAGGAAAAGAAACATAACCAAGATGAGTGGCAGCCAAAACAGGTGCCAGAAGGTTCACCTACTAAAGTACATGTCTTTTCTTCTAGGCAAGGCCTGAACATTATTTCAGAATAATAAGCAGAACTGACTCCTATCTCAATTTGATATTGTAAATGTCATAAAAGTCTACACTTTAAAATGTCCAATTAAAAAAAAAAAGTTAAAAAAAAAACCACCCAATTTTATGTGAGTTCCACCCTAAAAAAAGGGGGTAGACACAAAATGCAAAATACGTAAGTGCTCAAAGTCACTCAGTGTGTCAATAATCTTCGAGGGCAATTCTGTAATACAGAACAATTATTAATAATCATGATGTTCTCAAATGATGTCAAGTTATACTAAGAATATTCTATTTAACACATGAAATTATTTAATGTATTTATTGCAAATGTTGCAAATTAGCCCATGAAAAAGGAGATATGCAAGTTTTAGTGGTCAAAAGCAAATCATCAGATTACTCATGCATGGATGATGTACACCGCAAAATTTCATCAAAAAATAGAAATTTCAATTAAATGCAGTTCCCATTTCTGATAATGTCATACATTTTTAAATTAAGAAGATTATTTAATACACATGTCCAAGAATGTACATCATAAGGCCTCATTTTATGGACAATGACATCTTTAAACATCTTTTTACTTAAGTGTTCTAAAAAGCCTAACATTTGAGAACCTAAACTCCATTTTTCACATTTACTATATTGGGAACAGCACAAACTCCTCTGTCAGACTATGTATTCCTAATGCTATTTAAGAAAATATGGCTGGCCAGTTTTAATGAAGTAGGAGAGCTACAGTACTATGTAAGTCAGGAGTCACAATGCTATGCCATAAAACACAGCAGCTTTGCTTTCTGTGAGACATAAACCTGAGTCCAGTGGACCTATCCCCTACTCTTCTACTGTAAATTTGTATTTTAACATTATACAAGCCAGCTATATGCTTCAGTACCTTTTCCTGAGGGATAAAGGATACAAGCTACCCATTTCATATGACAAGTAACAAAGAGTGTGCCTGTGTGCAAAAGTAGTAAAATGAGATTTGGACCCACCTTTATGCTCCATCTAACTGTGCATGTTTACCTGAGTATCTCAGAGGATTCAAAAGACCCACACCATACTAGGGTATGTTAAAAAAGGTTTCTTTGATTTTTTTTTTTAATAGAAGTAGCCCAATTCAGTACAATAGCCCATGAAAAAGGAGATATGCAAGTTTTAGTGGTCAAAAGCAAATCATCAGGTTACTCATGCATGGATGATGAAGATGACCCATTATAATAAAATGTATGCTTTCACAGAAGAGCAGTGTGGGTGGAGGATGACAGTGGTGAGAACTTTGACATGGGATGACTTTTGGCCATGGAAGCCAAAGTTCCTGTGACAGTGACATGGAGTAAGAATTGACTGATACAGACATAGGGATTGCAGACTTCCTTGATTTGGACAATGAAGAAAGCAGCAATGTGAATGTATATTTGACTAGTCAAAATGTTGCAAAATAGTCATGCAACCAAACAGAATGACCCAAGAATTGGGTCTGAACACACAGTGAGGGTCTCTGCAGGAGTGAAATGTATTATACAGAATGCCAACATTGCCATTCAATGTTGGAAATTGTAACAGAGAAATGCTACAAAATGCTGTAAATATACAGAAGCTGAAATGCAAGTAAAATGTTCTGTATGCACAAATAGCCATATTAAAAAATATATATGACATCTTACTAGCTGAAATAAAAAGCCTTCATAGGTCTGCTGTACTTAACACAAACTTCTTATGATAAATGTAAAAGACTTATGGAAAAGTGATAGGTCAAAATATGCCTTAAAAAAGTTATGCCATTGGGGCTGGGGAGATGGCTCAATAGAATAAGTGCTTCCCTGGTAAACTCAAGGGTCTGAGTTCAATCCCTGGTTTCAAAAAACAAACAAAAAAGCAAAAAAAACCTTATCAAAAATTTATGACCTTGTACATGCAAAGACTTATGCTTTCAATTTAGACATTTATCTCAGAATTCTGCCATCAAGTTCTCACTAATATAGTAATAAACCAAATGATGTAAACATACCTATTACTCCCATCTCCCAAACTAATCAGAATGTGACATTCAACAACTGGTTTACAAGTTTTTAATTGTTGTGACATTTACCAACAGAGCACAAATTGACCAGAACAAGAGCTGTACACAGGAACAAAGATGAAATTTTGCAACCTCAAAACAGAATTGTGTAGGGATCTGTTGGTCTTACTGTGATCTCATTGTGATCACTGGGGAGAAAAGGCAGTAGCAATGAGAATGACAGACAAGAATAAAAAAAGCTGGGCTAAGTGGTCACTTGTCTGCGTGTTGGGCAAGACTAATGTAATACACAACAAAACAAAAAGTAACATGTGACCCAAGGCTGCCTAGCAACTAATAGCTGACCTTAACCAGACAGGATGTTTACGCCAGGACTGAGGTAGCCTGTTTGCTTTAGGCACTGAGGCCTAGTCCCACCTACAGACATTTGATCAATTTCCTAGCTTCCTGCAGCTCCCATTAAATTGTATAATATAATCTTTGGATTTCAGAAAGATGTAACACCTCTGATATCATAAAGAAAAACAAAATGGTACTGCTAATATCAACAGTTCACCATGACTGATTTTGTCAAGGTTTCTGCAATGGTTTGTATCTATTTGTTCCCCCAAAGCCTCATGTAAGTCATGGGGCAGACGGGCTGGAAGAGCAGTGAGTGGTTTGAGGGGCATGGCCAGAACACCAGGGTGGGGCTTAAGGGGCAGGGCCAGGGAGGCTGAAACCATTAAACTCCCAGTAAGTGCTCTGTACCTCCCTGCCAGGGCCAGCCAGAGATGTGGGAAGGGTCATCCTGGACACAGCAGCACCTCAGCCTCTCCTACATACCCTCTAGAGCAGGGCCATTGTCTTGAAAGTTCCAGTTAACTGTGAGCTAAATAAACCTTTACTTCCCTAAGTTTAAGTGTCAGGTGTTCATCCCAGCAACAAAAGAAGAGTAACTCAGACAGTTTCCCTCAAAAAAACAGAAGCCCGAGATGGAAATTTTCAACAGTTATGTCTTAGGTAATTGGGACTGGAGCTCCCAAAAGATCATTTACAGCAGAGGAAAAACAAAATTCTGCCATGGGAACTATTTGAAAAAAAAATCTGAGGCACACTGGTGAGCTGACAGGTGAACATGCTGGCACAGCATCACGAAGACCTACTGCAACAACAGGAAAACAAAACAATGTCAACTGTGCCCTATAAAAGAGTACAGGAGGGGCTGGCAAGATAGCTCAACGTACTAAAGTGCCTGCTTAAGCAAGCTCAGGCAAGTGCAGGGACCATGGTTTGGCACCATATGCTGCACCAGCCGTGCCCCCAGGGCAGGGTAAGCCGGCACTAAATAAATAAATAGCACAGGAACACAAAACATACATGTGATCAGCATGAGACAAGTACATGGAACATCAATTGTCGGGTATGAAGACTGCCTAGGGTGTAACAGTTGAAGCAAAGCTTATTTCCATAGCAGAGTCCTGGTATTCTCATTGTAGTTCACATAGAAATTTGTTTCTGATGTTATCTTTTAGGTTTTGTAACCAAGTACACAGCTCACATGAAAATGTTAATGTCTATTTTAAATACATAATACACCTTAAGAATTTAATAATTTATTTTAATGATAGTTTATGTCCCTGTTATCTACAGACTGTAAGAACCTCCTGACAAAACAAGTCCACTGAGATTCAAATATGTCCTACAAAAAGACTAGGAATACAAAATACATATGCTGCCAGTGCAAGCAATGTGTATTCATGGAACATGCTGTGCCATGTGTATAGGCTGCCTAAGGTGTGATGGTTCAAGACTATTTTTTTGAAATGCTATTGGTATTTTCATTGTAATTCACATAGGACTTTATTTTTGATGTTCCTTAGATTTGTATTTCAAAAAGTCAGTGTTTAAACTTTTGGTATTTTTTATAAACTCAATAAATACTAACTCAATAATTTGGTATTTTCCTGTAAGTACACATTAATATAAATTTCATGAAATTAAAAATAATTCATTAATAGAAATATTTTAAAGAATAAACATGGGTCTGATGTAGCCATGTTTCTATGTGTTATGACAAAATTACGTCTTATGCCACAAGGGTTAACTATGGCTCACTTGAAGCTTGAAAGTGAGTTAACAAGGACTGTTAAGTACTTTGTTTTTAAGCATCCAAAGGCTTCAGAAACTCATTCAATACTACTATTGCTTATGTGCTTTTTCATCTTTGACAACTTTGGTACATAACCATTTAATGCTGAACATCTTTCATTTTGTCTTGTCTTTTTGAAACAGGTTCTTACTATCCAGTTTAGGCTGGCCTTAAGCTCACTTGGTAGCCCACCTGGTCTTTAACTCACAACAATCCTCTTGCCTCAGTCTCCCAAGTGCTGGCATTACAGGTGTGCATTACCACACTCAACTAAAGAACAGTATTTTTTATATGCAATTTATAGTACATAGTTAGGTGCCCAAATTGGTCAATAGACTATTAAGATACAGGAGCTGGGCATGTTAGCACACAACTGTCATCCTTCAAGGCCAGTCTGAACCACATAGGGAGACCCTGTCTCAAAAAGAGGAAGAGGAAGATGAAGATGATGAAGGAAAAAAAGAAGGAAGGGAGGAAGGGAGGAGTGAGGGAGGAGGAAGAGGAAGGGAAGAGGAAGAAGAAGCAGCAGCAGCCGCAGCAGCAGCCGCCGCCGCCGCAGCAGCAACAAAGAAAAAAATGGGCCATACAGCTAAACAGGCCAAACATTTACTTCTATTTACTGCTACTTCCCAGCACAGCCTAAGTTCTAACTAAGTTCAGTGGCCATATTAGATTTTCATAGGACCTTGAAGCTACTGTGAACTGGGTATGCCAGGAAGCTACGTCTAGTGGTCCTTTGAATCATCCAGACTTCCACCATTGCCACCCCACCCTAAGTTCACTGAAAATTAAACCTAATACCAAAAAGGTTGGGGACTGCTGACATACAGTCTAAGGGGAGTTTATATATTTCGTCAGTTTTGCATTTATAGTTTGCCTTTAAATTTTAATTTTGTCTAAAAAATCTATTTGGTTTTCAACTTTGTGCAACCTGTAAACATGTAGAAACAATGATAATACCTGAAGCAGCTTGTACTAGGATCCCTTCTTGATCAAAAAATAGTAGTCTATTATAAACATTTCAGGTAGCAAGAAAAAAGAAAAATTATATAATAATTTTAATTCTCCAACCTATTAGATTAATGCTGTTTTTATTCCAATCAACACGGATTACTGGTTTTAAATGTGCTACTTAAATTATTGTACTGTTTATCTCATCAGACTTGACCAATACCTTAAGTTTTAAGAGAAATTTTAAGAGTATTGAAGTCAGGACAGCCAAATAGCTCAGCAGACTAAAACACCTGCTTAGGCAGATGGAATCAATACCCAGCACGCTGCGCTGGCCCCGCCCCTGGGGTGCACCTGAGATGGTGACTGAAACTGGGCATGGTGACTCATGCCTATAATCCGAGCACTTGGGAGTCTGAAAAACAGGAGAATCTCTAGGAGTCCAATCTGTGTAGTAAGACCCTGTAAACTCTGTACTAAATACACTTAAAAAAAAAAAAAAAAAATCAGAAAAGACACAGGTCAAAGGAACATTTCAATAGGAAGAGAATAATTATATAACATCAAACAATGGTGCACCTAACTTCACAAAACAAAAACAAGTGTACATAAAACATCAGATAAACACCAATACAATTATAATTAGAAACCCCAGGACTCCATGATCACAAATAGACAAAGCAACAAAAAAAAAAAAAAAAAAAAAAAAAAAAAAAAAAAAAAAAAAAAAAAAAAAAAAAAAAAAAAAAAAAAAAAAAAAAAAAAAAAAAAAAAAAAAAAAAAAAAAAAAAAAAAAAAACCATGAACAAAGAAATAAGAGTTGAATCAAACCTTGATTCCTGAATACCTGTTTGTGAGCAATTTGGTTCCCCAACAAAAGTAGTGCAATTTTGGTTTTGTTTGCAAACTCTACACTGGTTGACAAATATCATGATGACCACCTTTCCAGCATAGATACAAACATGACCATCTAAATCATGGAAAAAATTAAGTTCATGACCTAAGGCACCATGGTATATACCTACATGATGTTTCCTCTAAAAACCGACTAATACTCTTCTTGGCAGCATGTGACTTTCTCTAGAATACGCCACTTGGTAGCCCACAAAGCACACAAAATGAATTCAAAATGCAAAATGCAAAGGAACTGAAATTATTTCATGCACATTATTATATCATACTACATGAAATTATGCATAAACTGCAAAAAGAAACCACAGAAATGATGAAAACATTTGTAAATTAAAACTTTCTTGAAAAATCAATGGGTCGCAGGAAAAATTAAGAAAGAAGTCAGGCAGTTCCTACAATCAAATGGTAACACCAGTACAATATGCCAGAACTGATGCGGGACGTCTGTTAACAGTGAATGCTTTCATTAGCAAACAGCTCAAATAAGAAGTTAATGATGCACCTTAAGGCCCCAGAAAAAGACAAGCATAATCCAAATCCAATGATAGTATGAGGAAAGACATTATACAGATCACAATAGAAATTCATGAAATTGAGAATTTAAAAACAATGAATTGAAGAACTGGCTCTCTGAAAGAATAAACCCTTAACAAATCTCACGAAAATAAAGAATGAAAAGACCCAAAATCATGTAATTAGAAATAAAAAAGGCAAAATGACAATAGATTCTTCCGAGTGTAGAGGATCACTGGTAACTACTTTGAGAACTTGTACCCTAATGAAATGGAAAATTCAGAAGAAATGGATAGATTCCTAGATACACATGAACTACCAAAGCTAATCCAAGATATAAAAATCCCAAATAATCTCAATGAAGTTGAAGAAGTAACAAACAAAATTATGAATGACAAGAAGCCTAAGTTCTGAAAATGCTGAATTTTACAAGAACTTTAGAGCAGATTTAATGCAAATGCACTTCAAATTCTTTAATGAAATTTGAAGGGAAACAGTACTCTCAAAGTCATTCCTCAAAGCAAGTATCACAACCTGATTAAAAACCAGAAAAGGACCAACCAAAGAACGAAATGAACATGGGGGGGGATCCTCAGGAAGATACTGGCAAACAGCCTCAGGACACATTGATGTACCTAGCCCTAGATGACTAATACTTTTATCTCTTGAAAGACCACATTCTTATTTTCTCTCCTGTGTACTTGTTTCATTCTGCCTAATAAGACTTAATTCTCAAGAAAAAAAAAAAAAAAAAAAAAAAAAAAAAAAAATATATATATATATATATATATATATATATATATATCCATGTATATGTATATACGCAAACAGAATACAGCAAGTTCTCAGAAGATCATACAGTACATTGTGACCAAGTACAATTTATTCCAAAACTATGGGGATAGTTCAACTTACACAAATGAAAAAAATGTCTGATGAGTCATCTAAAACAAACCAATAGGCAACATTTGAGTTTTCCTTCTAAATTCAGGATGAAGAAGAGCATGTCCAATACCACCACTTTGGTTCAATACAGTTTTCCAAACAGCTATAGCAATCAGTAAAGAGAAAGAAATAAACAGAATATGGGTAAGAAAGGAAGACTTTAAATTACCATTTGTTGCAGGCAACATTATCTTCTACACAGAAGGACCCAAAATTCCCATAAAAAACTCCTACAGAACCCAGGCATGGTTGTGCACACCTGTAATTCCAGCACTTGAGGCAGAAAGATCATTGTAAGCTCAAGACCAGCCTGGGCTATAAAATGAGCTCAAGGACAGCCTGAGCTGCCGTGAGACCCTGTCTCAAAAACAACAAGAAAAAAAAAAAACCTCCTGTAGTAACCAAATTCAGTCGTATAGTATGGCACAAAGTCAATACTCATAATCAATAGTGTTCCCTACCTTAAAGCAATAAAAACTTCCTAGAAGTGGCCAGGGAGATGGCTCAGTGGAATAAGTGCTTCCCTGGCAAGCGCAAGGGCCTCAGTTCAATCCCCAGTTCTGCCAAAAAAAGAAAAAACCACCTCCTAGAGAGATACACTAGGGAAACAATACCTTCCATAATAGCAGTAAAGAGGCCGGGGAGATGGCTCAGTAGAATAAGTGCTTCCCTGGCAATCCCTGGTTCCGCAAAAAAAAAAAAGAAAGAAAAAGAAAAACCTGCTGCCATAATAGCATAAAGAAAATATAATGAAGAAAATGAGATACTGTACAATGAAAACTACAGTACTCTGAAAAAGGAGATGGAAAAGGATGTCAGAAAATGGAAAGATAACCCCTGGAGAGCCAGAACCAAAACAGTCAAAATGGCCATATTTCCAAAACTACTACAAAAATTTAATGTAATCCCAATCAAAATACCATGAACACTCTTTACATAACTAGAAAAAGCAATCCTAAAACTCAGGTGGAATGGGAAGAGATCTAAAATAGCAAAAGCAATTTTGGACAAGGGAAAGGCAGGAGGCACCAGTTTGGGATTCTTAAGTTAATACTGAAAAGCTACAGCAATATAAACAGCATGATATAGACAAGAAAAACAGACCTGTAGATCAATGGAACAGAACAGAGGATGCAGAAACAATTTCAGGCACACTCAGTTACCTTATCTTTGACAAAGGAGTCAAATACTTTTCACTGGATGAAAGACATCCTCTTTACCAAATGGTGTTTGGAAAACTTCCTGAACATTGACCATAGATCCGTATGTTTCCCACTGCTCTAAACTAAAATCAAAATGGATTAAAGATCTACATACTAAAGTAGAAACAATACGTAAACTCTTGAAGACAGAAGTATAGATAAAGATTTTCTGAACAGAACTCCAGTTAAACAAGAAATAATACTAAGATTCAAAAATTGGGATCACATCAAATTAAAAATCTGTATAGCAAAGAAAGCAACCAACAAAGTGAAGAGGCAATCTGTAGAATGGGTAAAAATTTTTGCCATTTACTTCTCAAAGGATTTATAGAATATATAATAAACTAAAAAGTTAAATTTCCCCAAACAAAATACTTAACTGAAAATTGGGCATGTGAAATGAACAGACAGCCCTCAGATGAAGTAGAACAAATAGTCAATGACATATAAAGAAATACATGAAAAAATATTCAACATCTATGGTCAATTGAGCAATGCAAATTAAAAGAAAAAGACTTCCTGACAGTCCAGAAAATATAGCCATCATCTAGAAATCAGTAACATACACTGCTGAGCAAAAAGGAACATTTTTTATTGTTTGTGGGAATGTAAATTGATACAACCACCACGGAAAGCAATATGGAAATTCCTGAAAAACTAAGCTACATCATTTCTAAGAAATGGAATTCCTTATAAGAAAATGTGGTATTTATGCACAATGGAGTACTATTCTGCCGTAATGGATAAACTTGAGGTATCTGTAGGAAACTGGGTGTTTGTTGACATCATAATGTTAAGTGAAGTAAATCAAGACATACAAGTCAAATATTGCATGATTTCTCTTATGCAAGAAGCCCAATATTTAAATAAAGTGCAAAATAAAAGATGGACAAAGCCGGGCGTGGTGGCACATGCCTGTAATCCCAGCACTCGGGAGGCTGAGGCAGGATTGTTGTGAGTTCGAGACCAGCCTTAGCTACAAAGTGAACGTTTAAGGCCAGCCTGAACTACACAGTGAGACCCTGTCTCAAAAAGACAAAAAAAAAAAAAAAAAAGATGGACAATAGGAATAAAAAGACAGAAAAAAAGTTACTGTGATCCAGCATGGCTAATATATCTAAAGGCATATCTTGATGTAATATAATTATCTCATATAATTTACTTTTTTTTTGCCTGTCTGTGTTTACGATATGTAACTTGATAAGATATAAAATAAATCTAACGCTAGCAAAGAAAAAAATAATGTTAAAAAGAGGGTGAAGGAAAAAAATACAGATGTTATGTACACACATCAACTTGCCATAACATGTACTACAAACATGTATTAATAAAAATTAAAAGCTTATTCCTTTCTACTGGTGAACAAAAAGGAGGAAACATCATCAGTCTCTCTTTTGATTACCATCCTATTTAAGTCAGAGTCTCCCAAGGAGCCTGAACAACTATGAAAGCTTTTCATTGGAGGCCTGAGCTTTGAAACTACTGATGAGTCTGAGGGACCATTTTGAGCAATGGGGAACACTCACATGCCACATGGTAATGAGACCCAAACACCAAGCATTCCAGTGGCTTTGGGTTTGTCACTTATGCCACTGTGGAGGAGGTGGATGCAGCCATGATTCAAGACCACATGAAGAGGACGGAAGAGTTGTGGAATCAAAAAGAGCTGTCTCAAGAGAAGATTCTCAAAGACCAGGTACCCACTTAACAGTGAGGAAGATCTTTGTTAGTGGCCATAGAGAAGATACTGAAGAAGAACATCACCTATGAGATTATTTAAAACAATATGGAAAAATTGAAGTGAATGAAATTATGACCAACCAAGGCAGTGGGAAAAAAAGGGGCTTTGCTTTTGTAACCTTTGATGACCTGTGGATAAGATTGTCATTCAAAAATACCACACTATGAACGGCCACAACCATGAAGCCCCATCAAAGCAGGAGATGGCTAGTGCTTCATCTAGCGAAAGAGGTCAAAGTGGTTCTAGAAATTTTGGTGGAGGTCACTGAGGTGGTTTTGGTGGCAAGGACAGTTTCAGTACCGGAGCAAACTTCAGTGGTCATGGTGGATAAGGTGGCAGCTGTGGTGGGAGTGGATATGGTGGCAGTGGAGACGGCTACAATGGATTTGGTAAATGATGGAAACAATTATGGAGGTGGTAGAAGCTATAATGAATTTGGCAATTACAACAGTCAGTCTTCAAATTTTGGACCCATGAAAGGAAGAAACTCTGGAGGCAGAAGCTTTGAGCACTATGGTGGTAGAGGCCAGTATTTTACTAAACCACAAAATCGAGATGGCTATGGTGGCTACAGCAGCAGCAGTAGCTATCGTAGTGGCAGAAGGTTTTAAACCCTTCTAGGAAACAAAGCTTAGCAGGAGAAGAGAGCCAGGGAAGTGACAGGAAGCTACAGGTTGCAACAGATTTGTGAACTCAGCCAAGCACAGTGGTGGTAGGGCCTAGCTGCTACAAAGAAGACATGTTTTAGACAATACTCATGCATATGGGCAAAAGACTCGAGGACTGCATTTACAACTAATTGTATAACAGGTCATTTTAGTTTCTGTTCTGTGGGAAGTGTAAAACTTTCCAACAAGGGTTTTAATGTAGATTTATTTTTGTACCCATACTGGTGACTGCTAAATGTAATAATCTGATCATGATGCTGAATGTCTCTTTAAAATAAATGAATAAGTATTAATAAAAATTTAAGTGAAATAAAAGAGAGAAAGATGCTAACTAAAGAAATTATAACTAAGCCATCACTGCAGAAAAAATATTAAGACAATCTTAAGCACAGAGGAAGTCAATCACAACAAGGTTAAGGGAAAGAACAAATCTCAAAGAGGAAACAAATGAGAAACAACAATGACTCAAACACTGGAAATAATAGTAAGAATTAGCATATACTTTTCAATAATAACACAAGAGCAAATAGTGTTCCTTCTCCAAAAAATGGCATAGACTAGCAGACTGGATCTAAAATAAGATCTACCTATATAATGCCGGCAAGAGACACATTCACTTGTATATACAGTACCAGCTGGAAATGAAAATTGGAAAATGATACTCCAAGTAGCAGACTTTACATGCTTACTACAAGGCTGTAATTTATGTTCTGTTGCTGGGTGGCCAGAACCACCACTGGTATGTACATGCCTATTCTTTCAGGTGGCTTTTTATTAATTTTATTAATAAAAAGACTAGTTAAAAGTGATTAGATCCATCTGTACCTCCCATGGTACAGACCACCTGATAGGACAATCATGTACATAATACGAAGGTTCAGTCCAGCAGATATGTACATGTTAGAGCAAGCAGGAATATTTATACTTTCATTGATGTCAAATCAGATTTGGTCAGAACGAAGTACAGTAAATGGAATAATTCACCAAAATAAAATATCAATTATATGTGCAGTAAATAATGTTACATCCAATTTTATAAAACACTACCTAAATAAAGGACAGACAGAAATCAATACAATCATAGAGTGGAACTCTGGTATGCCATTCTTAAAAACAGGTCACACAAAAACTAATCAGCAAAGAAATAGAGTTAAACTACACTATAAAAACAAATGAATTGTCCAACAACGGTGGAATGCACATTCTTTTCAGCATCTCAGGAAACTTTCTCAAAAAATATACTACATTTTAAGTTATAAAGCAAGTTTCAATAAACACAAAAAATCTGAAATAATCTAATACACTTTAATATGCACATTGTATATAGAACTAGAAATCAACAGCAAAAGACCACAAAAACTGTATAAAGCATGGAAATTCAAAAATACACTCCCTAGAATCAAACAATTTTAGTATATGTGCTGCCAAAGTGAGCACCCTAGAATCAAACAATAATGGAAACAACACAGAATCTATGGGACATATTAAAAGATGCTCTAAGTGGAAATTTTATAGCAATAAGTGGCTACATTAGAAAAAGTGATTCCAAGGCTGGCCAAATAGCTCAGCAGATTAAAATGCCTGCAAGCAGGTGCAGGGGCTGGGGTTTTAGCCTGCCAGCGCTGCACCCCCCCCCCCCCCCCGAGCACACTGAGCAGCAATTGAGACTGGGCATGGTGGCGTATGCCTGCAATCCCAGCTCTTGGGAGGCTGTAAACAGGTGGATCACTACAAACCCAATCTAGTAGTGAGACCCTGAACACCTTGTAGACCCCTTCCTAAAATAAAAAAAATTAAAAAAAAAAAAAAAAAGAAAGAAAAAATGATTGCAATGGTTAAGATCTTAAGGTCCTAGAAAAAGACCAACAAATCAAACCTCAAATCACTGAAAGGTAAGAAATAATAAAGTTCAGAGTAAAAATTAATAAGATTAAGACTAAAAATTACAAAAGATTAAATAATCAAAGAGTTGGTTCTTCAAAAAGATAAACATGGTTGATAAAACTCTTAGCCAATCTTACTAAAATGCCTACCTTAATAAAATTTAAAATGAAAAATTACAAAAAAGATTACGGAGAATTATTAGAAGAATTATTAGAAGTTACTCTGAAAATTTAAAATAAATTGTAGTCTAGAAGCAGAAAATTCCTAGACACATAACATAACAAAATTGAAACCAGAAAATAGTTTAAAAAGCAATGAAGTTGATGGAGTAATAAAAACTAGCAACTGAGAAAACCCCAATTTACTGCTGAATTTTAATAGGCCTGTACAAAAACTAGTATAAATGATCCTCAAACTTTTCCTTGTAACAGAAAGAGAAGGGATACTTTCAAATGCATTCCACAAAGCCAGCTTTACCTTCTCACCAAGACTAGGTAAGGAAACTACAGACCAATTCCCTTAATAAACACAAAGGCAATAATCCTCAATAAGATCCTTGCAAACAAAACTTAACAACATCACAAAGATCATTCACCATGAGCAAGAGTTTCATCCCAGAGACGCAAGTATAGTTCATATATATAAATCAATAAATATACTATACCATATAGCTAAGTGAAAGATAAGAACAATATCATCTCAACAGACACAGGAAAAGCATTTGACATAATCCAACATACCTCAATGATAAAAAAATCTCATGAAAAGATAGATACAGAATAATCTTATCCTTGAACTGATAGAAGCCATACATCACAGCCAACATATACTAAATAAGGAACATTGAAAGCATTTCTTCTACAAATCAAGAACAAAATGAGTTGTTCACTCTTTCCACTGCCATAAAATGCAATACTTTCAACCTTAGCCAGAACAATCAGACAAAAGAAAGGAAAAAAAGGGAGGGGGGGAATACAAATAGAAAAGGAAAACATTAAATAATCCCTATTTGTACATAATTTGACTTGCAAAACTCCAAAAACTCCATCAGAAAACTTTTAGATGATAAATTCAGCAGTGACAAGATCTAAAATAAACAAACATAAAAAATCAATAGCATTTCTGTAGACCAAAAATGAAGACATTGAGAATGAAAACAGAAAAGCAACTCCATTCACAATAACTTAAAAATATTTGAACATCTAGGAATCAATATAATCAAAGTAAAAGACCTTACTCTGGCCTTGGCGGCTCATGACTATAATCCCAGAACTCAAGAGGCTAAGGTAGGCTGAGGCAGGATCATTCTGAGTTCAAGGCCAGCCTGGGCTACCAAGTAAGTTCAAGGCCAGCCTGAGCTGCACAGTGAGACTCTGTCTCAAAAAGAAGTAAAATCAAAAGTAGAAGACCCCTAAAATAAAAATTACACAACACTAGAGAAAGAAATTGGAAAAGACCGAAGATAAAAAGACCTCCCTTGTTCTATCAGTTCAAGGATAAGATTATTCTGTATCTATCTTTTCATGAAATGGCACAATACTGTAAAGATAGCTAAACTGCCAAAAGCAATCCACAGAGCCAACACAATTCCTAGTTAGTATATAAACGTTCTTTACAGAGCTAGAAAAAAAAAATCCTCTAAAATTTGTATCAAATCAGAAAAGACTGAGACTAGCCAAAGTAGTCCTGATCAAAAAAGAGCACTGGTGGCATCATAATACTAAATTTCAAGTTATACTATAAAGCCACAGTAACAAAACCAGGTATTATTATTGCATAAAAACAGACACACAGAATAACAGAACACAACAGGAGATGGAAACGAATCTATGCAACTAAATTATTTTTGACAAAGGGGCCCAAAACACATTGAAAGAAGGAGACCATTTTTAACAAATGGTGCAGGGAAAACTAGATGTCCATACCAGAATCTGGAACTTGATTCTTATCTCATACTATATTAAAATCAAATCAAATTGGGTCTAAAAACTGGATATAAAACCAAAAACTTTAAAACTGTTGGAAGAAAGCATGGAGGAAACACTTGCAGCCATAGATACTGGTAAAGACCTCTTGAACAGGACGCCAAAAGTATAAGAAATATCAAAATCAACCAACGGAATTACATCAAATGGAAAAGCTTCTGCATAGTAAAGGAAAAAGTGAAGAGACAACCACAGAAAGGGAATTTTTTTTTTTTGGTAGCTACTTATATACTGTAGAGTAATATCTAGATTACATGAAGAACATAAAAAAATTAACACCCATAAAATGAGTGGGCAAACGAATGGAACAGAGATTTCTGAAAAGAACAAGTACACTCAAATGGGAATTAACTATATTTTTAAAATGCTCAACATTTTTAGCCACTAGAGAAATACAAGGAAGAACTACATTGAAATTTCATTTTACTCCAGCCAAAATAGCTATCATCAAAAATACACAAACAATGAGTCACGGTGAAGATGTGGAGGGAAAGAGGCCCTTCTGCATTATTGATGGAATATAAACTAGTGTAACTCCTATGAAAGTCAGTATAGGAATTGTGAAAAAAAGTAAAAACAGATAAGAATTTGATTTATCTGTGCCACTCCTGAATATACCCTCAATAAAATTAAAGACCACATATTACACTGATTATATATAACTATTTTTACAGTGTATAATTCATAACAGCTCAACTGTGGAAACAGGTTAGATGACTGCCCAAGACAATATGGTATACATGTAATGGAATATTATTCAGCCATGAAGAATTAAATGATGTCATTTTCAGGAAAATTAATGGAAATGGAGAATATTATGTTAGAACATCATGAAATTGGACAGACTCAGAAATTTAAATAATACATTTTCTTTTACAGAAGAAAACCTAAAATACAAATAAGTGAATAATGAAGAGATGATAGAATGCTAGAAGACAGACTCTAAGAAACGGGGAAATGTAGTTAGGGGAGGAAGAAGGAAAGTGACTGGGAATAAAGGGACTAAAAAATGACCAAGATATGTGTCATGGCTTAGATCTAATGTCTCCCTAAACTATCATGTATTTAGAGGCAGAGATTCTGGAAGGTGACTGAATCATGGCAGCGGTATGCTCATGAAAGGATTAATCCACAGATAAAACCATGTTTGAACACATTAGTGGACTTGGTCAGAAGAGGGGAGTCACTAGGGTATACCCAGGAGGGTATATTCCTATTCCCAGTTTCTCACTTCTTCCTCTGCTTTCCAGCTGCCATGCTGGAGCAGCTTTCCTCCATCAGGTCCTTCCTCCATTCCATTTCTGCCTGGAGCTGGCCAGGCACACATGGACTGAACTCTCTGAAACCAAGAGCCAAATAAACCTCTCAAGTTGTGTCAGGTATTTTGTTGCAGGAATGGGAAAGTGACTAATACAATATATTACCTGATACACTAATTCCCCAAATAAAATCCCTATTTCATATTAGAAACATGTACAAAAGAAAAAAGAAACACTAGAAGAAAAGTACTGTACTACCAAGGTGCTACAGGACCTATCATAAAAGAGTACACAACAATAAGGCAAAGTGAGAAAAGGCTTAGATGTGAAATTGACACAAAAGGTAAACAGTATGTTTATGATCAGAGAAAAGTTATAAAAGCAACATTTCAGAAATACGTTAATTTCACTGGAAGGACAGAAAAACTGGAGAAAACATAAAAATAGTGATGAAACTAGAAGACTAGAGTGAAGAGTCAGGGAAATGGCAATGTCAACAATTATACATTAAGTACAAAATTACCAAAATCAGATGTGAATGCTGGCTAAGGAAGGATACAGCTCAGCGGCACCACACTTGCCTGTCAAGTGCAGGATCCTGAGTTCGATTCCTGGTACCCCTGCAATCAATCATTCAATCAATCAATCAACACAATATAAAGGCTAATATGACCTGAATAGAATGAATCAAAAGGTCTATTTTGTAGAATTATAATATACTTACACATAAAAGTATAATATACATATAATTATACTTCACAGTAGATTAAAACCAAAGATTTTATGTGCTACTCATTAAATTCTAGTTATTTAAGCACTAAACAATTGAAAAATTGAATTTTTGCCTGGCATGGTAGTACATACCTGTAGTTCCAGATACTTGGGAGCCTAAAGTGCAATCATTCTTGCCTAAGAGGCTGAGATCTGTTTAAGCAACATAATGAGACCACCATCTCACACAATGACTCAAAATGTACCTTTGTAACTTGTCAGACAGAAAAATATAACTGATTTTTTATAAATAGTGAATTCCTACATTACTCAATTCTCTTTTCTGCAGAGATACTTAATTTAAGTACAAACAGTCAAGAATGAATGGAGACAAAAGTCAAATCAACATGTGAAAGCGAAGTTTATTGAAAAACATTAAGATTCTAAGAGAATCTAGGTAAACAAAACAAAGCAAAACAAAAACAAAACCCTTAAGTCTATTACTTTCAAAACAGAATTTGTATTGCTGTACTAAAAATAACTAATATCTTTTCATGATTTAGAAAAAAAATACTTGGGGCTTATGTATTTGCTTTTAAGCTTTTGGGACGTTTACCCAAGGAATTAATTCCTGTTATATTATAAGCAAATAAAAAGTTTCATAGAATTGGCATAAATAACCTAAGCCAGTTCTCTTCAAATTAACAAGGACAAGTAAGCAACTTACACACAGAAAACAGAAATCTAGGGCTGATTACATAAATGTAATTAAAGACAGATCTAGAAATACTCAATATGCTAGTTTAATACATATGATGTGAGCCTCACACTATTTGGGAAGGCTAGCATCAAAAAGTTTAACATGAAAAACTAAAATACAGACAGTCCCTCCTCAGGGGAACCTTATTTCTTAAGTTTCTCTCCAAACTATGACTCTTCACTGTGCCCATTGTGAAAAATGCGAACACACATACACCTGTATTCTCTATACATATTATGCTCTTTCACTAGGCATGTCATTCCCTTTCTTCTAACTACAATATCAATCAGACTTTCATATACTATCTCCCACAGGAAAATTAAATTCTTCAATGCATATGAAAATCCCTCCCATCTTTGACTATCCATGTAAAGCACAGTCACTGCTCATCACTTTATTACAAACAGTTCTCTATTATTATTCTATTTCATTTATTAAGTTTTACCTTCCCAGAAAAAGAAGTTTGGAAACTTTTAAATAAACTTCTTTAAGAATCTTATTCATAGTTCCCATCTCTCACAAAAACCATAAATGGGGACAAAGTACTTAACACAGTCTTATTTTTAACTCAAATATCTGACTTAATGTGACTGGAGATTAAATGCTTGTTATATTTTAAAGTTTATGATCAAAGTATAAAAAAGTTATAGTAAGCACAGAACTTGTACATGTTTTTTTCTGTAATAATCTGAAGTTTGGCTTAAAATACACAAAATCAAAAGTCCATCATAATATATAGGATCTGGGAGAAAAATCTGAACTAATGTGTTCAAAATGAAATAAGGATCATGAAATTCAGCATGAAAAGCACTATTACTTTCATCACATATTATTTCCATGTGATGCTTTGCTGTGGCAATAATCTAAACAAGGCAGATTTTACTTAAGATTTTGGACTACATGAAAGGAAGAAAGTAAATCAAATAATGAACTGCTATTTGATTGAGAGAACACTAAAAATAATGTAACTATTTATAAGCTGTTTAATTTTTCCCTACATCTATAACTGGCTTTCAACATATGAATATGGGAATCAGAAGGGGAAATATTCAATCTACGGTATCATGACACTTAAAATACAATTTATTCTCTTTATATTTTTATAGCAAAAAAGATCGCTATAACTTTTTTTTTTTTTTTTTAAATAACTTTGATCATAAGGGCCTGTCAAGGCATAGGTTCTTTTCCTTTCGCCTCATACCATTCTCCTAGTCTGTAAACAGACTCCAGGACGGTGCTATGATCTCCCAACTTCACATGTACTCTTTTGCAGCTTTTTTATCTCAGGCCTTTGCTAGGCTTTCTTTGGAATGTTCTTTTTCACTTTAAAAACAAGTGGATCCCTCTCATTTTTAGAACTGAGCTCAAATATAACTACCTCTAAAGACCACCTCCAACCTGTAAAAGTCTCACTAATAGGCTGAAGCAGCAGGATCACTGAGAGTTCAAAGCCAACTTGAACTACACAGTGAAACCCTGTCTCAAAAAGATAAAAAATAAATAAAAAGGTATAGCTCAGTGATAGTATGCTTGCCTAACATGCAAAGCCTTAGCATTGATCAAAAACTTGTAGTAGCACCAAGATCTTAAGAAGGAAGCTAAGGCAATCAGCATTCCAAATGCACAGAAACACAAGTGCCAAGACAGTATGTGTGCAGCATTCCTAACACATTTGGGGAAGAACAAGAATGTCATTATGATTGGAACAGAAAATATGAAAGACAAATAAGTAAAAGATCAAGAAGGGACCACTTTGAAGGTGGCTATGCCACAAGTACTGGGCTAGACATTATGGTATCTTAGTAGACTGAATAAGTCACAGTCATACTCTTTATATATTTTGAAGAGTCTATAAGATTTGCTGACATATACTGAGACACAGAAAATGTGCTAATCTCAGCAACTAGAAGAGCTTAGATGCTACCTACTGATACTAAATTTTTTTTAAAAAAAGATCATTAATGTAGCAGGGTAGTATAGCCAGTTGTAGCCACATAAAATGTGACAAATCATTTAATATCCAAATGGTAAAATGGAATGTGTAACTATATATAGAACAGTACAGGTGAAAGATAAAAATTTAAGTCACTGGGATGCATATACATACTTATGGATGTATGTGTATGTATTTGGAACTGAACAAAATGCCAAAACTGTAAGAGAAGTTTGAAACTCATGATATTAGAAGATAAAACAGAACAAGCAAATGCTGTGGGAAAGAATTAACCAATGAGAGGCTGGGATGCCTCAGTGGAATAAGCGCTTCCCTGGCAAGCACAAGGGCCTACTTATACTTCAAAATTACTTAACTTCAATCCCTGGTTCTGCAAAAAAAAAATAAAAATAAAAAATTAACCATGAGACTAAGAAAAGGAGTTTTGCCATAAAACATAACTACAGGAATTGAAGTGGAGTGATTTTATTTTTTTAGAAGTAGGAGAATTTACAGTATGACTGCCCATGAAAATTATCTAGTAAAAATGATCCAGAAAAGTCTGAAGAGAAACCCAATAGCAGCTGCAATAAAATCAATGCCTTTCAGTAGAAGGAATGGAATTTACTGAGTGAACTGGAGTTGAACTTAGGCAGGCAGACAGAAAATTCATCTATAATAATTAGAAGAGAGGATAAAGATAACGCTAGCAGGTGGATTTGTGTAATGAAATGTCTGGCCAAGTCTACTATAGAGGCTGGCAAACTAGTACCAGTGGGCCAAATTTGGCCTGTTACCTCTTTTTATAAAATTGAATTTCACTGGGACACAGCCACATTCATTCATTTTCATATAGCTTGAAGAGTAAAGGAAATTAAAGAATGCCTCTTGCCTTACTTATTAAAAAAATGCTAATCGAAGCATTCTCAACATGTTAATCTATGTAAACTAAACATATGTATGCTATATTATATGAAGTCTACATCAACCTAGCCTTATATATATAATCCTTGACTATCCACGCAGTTGCACATACTTAAGTGTAGTAGACATTCAACAATATTTGTAAGTTGATGGACTGAATATATGTGTGAATCATGAATAAATGAAAAGCATTCTTTATGAGGTAAGAGGATTGGAAGAAATTGTAGAAGAATGTGAACAATTATATGAAAGCATTACATTCACAGTCATCCCAACACTTTCTGATGCGATCCAATTCAAACTAATTTATATACAGAATTTTAACCCAAGGGACTATGGAGAACAAGAAGGTAGTTCACAGCATCAAAAGAAAACCATAGGCATGGCATCCCAAGTTCCTTCAGACTGAAACGATCACTAACTCACTATTTTTTCTCCATTTAGTTTTATCTTCTTGCACATATATTCCCAGATATGTGGGAGAGAATGGCACTAGCTCCCTCACAGATCTTCAGAGAAAAGGAAGCATCTTTCTGACTGCATTCACAGTAGAATTTCAAAGAATTTGGATTATCTGTCCTTGAGTAACAAGCAATTACTATTCCAAAGGGATGACCACATCTGGGTTACAATACTGGCAACCCACCAACTCTTCTGACTGGAGGAGACAGCCTCTCCAAAAGCAAGATACTGAGTTGATAAAAATAGTATGTATGTCCTCTACCAGCCACCTCCAACTCAATTTTGAAAAGAAATTGATGATGATCTTGCTTATTTTTTATCATTTTCAATGATAATTTTACATATACATAATTATCACATTCATCATAGGGAATGTACATCACTTGATTCTTTTCCCCCATTTCCCAACCTTCCCTCAATCCCTCTTTCTTATTTACAAAAGCTTAGTTTCCATTTTCTTTATTTTTTTTCCTCCTTTCTTTCCACTTCCCCCTACTCTCTTTCTATTTTCTCTTCCCATTTGAACATTTTCATGACCTTCTTATACTTCAAAACTACTTAACTTCAAGCCAATATTTGCTTTTAATTATTACTGCCTTGAAATGAAACTGTTTAAAGTACACTTCATTCTAATTTTCAACTAATATAATTTCATTCTAATATTCTAACAATTATTCATGCAACCAGACCAATCATAACATGAAATTTCTAGTTAATTTTTGTTCATAAATTTTTTTTATTTTAGGAAAGGATCCACAGGGTGTTCAGGGTCTCACTACTAGATCGGACTCCTAGTGATTCTCCTGTTTTTTTTTTTTTTTTGTTTTTTTTTTTGTCTTTTTGAGACAGGGTCTCACTATGCAGTTCAGACTGGCCTGAAGCTCACTTTGTAGCTCAGGCTGGTCTCAAACTCACAACAATCCTCCTGCCTCAGACTCCCGAGTGCTGGGATTACAGGCCTGTGCCACCACGCCCGGCTTGATTCTTCTGTTTACAGCCTCCCAAGTGCTGGGATTACTGGTAACCACCATGCTCAGTCTCAATTATGGTCTCAGTGCGTCCTGGGGCAAGGCCAGCACAGCAGGCCCAGGAATGAATCCCAGCTCCTGCACCTGCTTGCAGGCACTTTAATCTGCTGAGCTATTTGGCCAGCCCCACAAAATTCTCAAGATGGAAAAATCCTGATCACTTGACAATTCACCATGTCACTGTCTTTTACTATTTCACCGTATCTGAAGCTTTCAATCTTCACTGTGTTACTTTCCTGAGTTTAAAAAACTCAATGCCAAGTGTTACTTTCTATTCAGGAACATGTTCATCTCTTGGCAAGAGGTCAAACACATGTTATATAGAGAGAAGTTACTCAAGTAACAGAAATAACTAGTAACTTGGATTTGTTGCTCTCTACTCAATACAAATTGTCAGATATTAATTTCTGGTAAAAGAATAATGACTATCTTTTAAGAAAAAAATGGCACTGAAAAGAAAGCCACTTATTGGTAACATTCAGGGAAGAACATGAGATGATTACCAAAGATAATGTAAGGTAGTTTACTCGAGCTATTGCAGCATTTACCTATATAACTCCTAATACAGGGTTATATTAATGTTCATACTTAACTGCATTCAGTGATAGAAATACTAAGGTATCCTAGAACTTTGGGATTTCAAAGATTCCAGGTTATGTCTAACATAAACAGCAAGGGACATTTGTGGGTCAACAAATAAGCCATGCTTTTGTACAAGAGTACAGTATTTCCATGGTTTTCCTTATGATACAGTGGATTTGTGGGCAGATTTTTTACGTTTCTGTCCACGTAATACTCAGAAGACTGTTTCCAGGAGACAGTCCTAACTCTACAGTGATTCCCAAATCTCTTTTTTTGGTACATAATGTAGATAATACCAATCACAATAAATATGTGTTGATTTTTTTAAAAACAAAACAGAACAGAACACAGTCACTGTTCTGAATCATTCATACAGCTTTGAAACATGCTTCTATCTTATATATATCTCCTGTGTTCACTATCCAGAAGCCTGGAATACTTCCTTCATATTTAAAAGAATGACATAAAATCATCTTTACATGTTACAATAGGCTATGAGATCAAAAATTACTCATTTTTCACACATTGAAATGAAAATCCACTGTGCATGTATATAGTTAGACCTAACTAAAACGTATAACTCATGAAAACCTAAGCCTATGCAACTATTTTAGTTTATTTAATTCAATATTAAAACATGAACTTACTACTTCACATACTATATATTCTAGTATTTCAATCATGAGCATACCTCTTTCTTCAAGGAGTAAAAGGCACAATTTAATGGTTGGATAATGTCACAATCAGGAACAGTGATCAAAAGGGATAGGATCTGGAAATAAAAACCAAGATTTCAAAACTCTTGATTGCAAAAACTTTCAATAAAAAAATTTTGAACTCTGGATTCAATTATAATTGATATTCAACTTAGATATAAAAAGTAATTTTAACACTTTTCTGCACTTAAGCATACAACATGTTACTATATTCAGTAATAAAAGATCATAACTCAAAGTTTAGAATCAACCTAATTTAGTATGTTCTTTAATACAAGATAGAGAAGTCTTGCTCAAAATCACTAATGGAACTGACTCATCCCATTATTCTATCAGCTCTTAATAATTCTCATTTCTGGAATCTTAACATCCTATGAAAACTGCTCACCATGTGAACCGATACTCCATTCACAGCCTTCACACCTCAAATTAGATAACAAAAATTTCAAGAATATAAAAACCCCTTTCTTTTGCTTGTATTGTTTATTCTACTTTTGGTAGAGTAACTAAAAGGAACCTAGGCAACGTTCAAGTTTGCATTCCAAGGTATATATTAAGGCTAAAATATCCCCCTGGGTAATATTGCAAATTAAAACTCTGGAATGACAGTACACTACAGAATATGAAGTATGACGACAGGTTAAAAAAATGAAGCATTTAGATGTTCATATATTATCAATGTATACAGCAGGCATTCATTGAGGTTATTGTCTGTGCTTTCACAAAACCAATATGAAATATTTTGAATTGGTATATATGATTTTAGTGAAAACCAGTATGATTTACATTTACCTTCCTTGTGAAATTCTAACACCCAGGCATGTTGATACAAGGCCATGTCTTTATGAATTTTGGAAAAATACAGACTTGCTGAAAAATTATGAATAAATTTCTACAGATTTACAGTTAAGACTCTAAAAATGGCAAATTAAAGTGAGTCAGTTAAAATGGTTTTTATCCACTTAACTTGGTATTAACCTAAAAGAACACTCATCTGACAACAGGATACAGAAAAACGCAAGTCAATAATACCAGTAAACTACACCTAACCTACACAGATTCTCAAGTTAATGAAGTTCCCAGCTTGATATAGCTTTGCATCTTCATATTTCATCAATGCATCGTATCACATTCAACATTCTTAACAATTCCTCAAACGCTGACTTATTTCGCTTCCTAGACTTTTTTCAACCAATCCCATTTCCACTAAAATGCCTCGAAAGCACTAAATGCCCCAAATTTAAACCTAAAGAAAACTGAACCTTAACTTGTTTTCTGAACTTGATGCTACATCCTTTTTACTGATCTACTGAGGAGTTAAAAACATTTTACCCCCGCCCAACATTCACCTCACATACTTTCAACTACCAAGGCGATTTAGGTGCAGGGCCTAGCTGCTTGACAAAGAAGACACCATGTTAAGAACAGATTCAAAATGGACCCTACAAGTGAAGAAGTCATTCACAAAGAAATTCATGTCAGTGGGTATGGTTGGGGTCTGCAGGGAAAAGCACCTTTTCCCCCAACTCTACAGGGCAGGAAGAGTGAGCGCGCCAGGGTGCTGGGAACCGCTGAAAGAGAAACCCCCAATGACCATAGACTGCACCCGTCATAGAGTTGCCGTCGAGGCGGGCTGCTAACCTACAGCTCGAGGGGTGCGGCGTGGGAAGGGAACCCTCGGTCCGCAGCAGCCGCGGAGCCGCTGAATGGAGCTTCGAGCCCGCGCGCCCCGCGCCCTCACCCCGCGCCCTCTCTGCCCCTTCCTCCCGCGCCGGGGCCCCTCGGTGCGCGGACGTACACTCCGGCCGCGTTCTCGCCCAGCTGCTGGGGAGTGGGCTGGAGAGCTCAAAAAGCCCAAGTTTAAAACAAGCCCATGGTAAGAATCGAACGACCAACTCTACCGCCAACAAAAGCCGCGGGTAAAACAACCGACTTCTTAAAAAAAAAAACTTTGCGGCAAGTTAGGCGGAAGCGCGGGATGGCCGGGACTATTTAACAGGAGCTTCCTCTCACAAGAGGAGGATCTTGGACCTATTCGCGGGGCCCCGCTGACACTCAAACTCGATCTCCGGGCTGGTCCTCTAGAAGTCCCAACATCCTAAATCATCTGGAAGGTCCGGCTAACGGGAAATACCTGTCACGGTCCCCTTTGCCTGCGAGTCCCTCATGGCGGCCATTACCCTTCCATCCGGGTATCACAGAAAGCCGCTCGCAGCGCTACCGGAAGTGCACGCGGTGGCGGAGGAATTTGCGCTGCACCTGAAGGGAGCGGAAGCCAGCGGAAGCGAACGGAAGCCGGCGGGGTCCGCTCGTGAGCCTGTGGAGAGTAGGCCGTGAACGTGCAGCAGACTCCTTGGTTCGCGGGCGTCGCTCCCTGTTGACATGCCCTTTGCTGACCAACAGCCGCTGCAGAGGTCTTAGAAGCAATGAAACGACAGACAAGCGTCCACTCTGTGCTCTTCACAGTAAACAGAGTCGCAGGAGGGACTGCATGGCTTGGCAACCCCTCACTAAGAATAGCTCCAACCCTTCGCTTTTAATTAGTTCCGGGTTAGCAAAGGTGTCTCCCCATGCTGGCTTCTGACAGGAAGGTTTTAGCAGCCACAGAAGCCCTGTTCACCGAAGGAAGCTGTCACCCACACCCTGGGAGACGTGGTGAACTCCAGACATTTACATATTTAATCATTAGAAGCAGTTCTCCTCACAGTGAAGAGAGGCTCTCATTCCCATCAAAGGAATCGCCATACACCCCCCTATTCTGAGGGCTTTTGAAATTAAACTATTACTGACCTTAACTTCTACAAGTTATTTTGCTTTTTAAAAAGGGGTGAGAAGGCAGCAACACAATGCCACTCAAACAATTTATGATAGAAAGATGTATCAAAATATTAAAAGCGAAACTAAGATGAAAATTTTGTGATCTCGTGTTTCGTGTTTTTAAAAGTATAATTTGGAGTTTTATCATTTTACAAAAAAAAAATTTTAAATGTATATGGTAAATATTTTTGGTTATCTTAGAGCGTGGTTTTGAAAATGCAGCCACGCGCAGTTTCTATCCTCTAGTGAAAAGCCTTTATACAATGCCATTTGGAAAAGCAAATGTGCAAGAAACCATTAGTCATATTTTTATATCTGCACAATACTCAACAAGAAATCTTTCTTAACACCAAAAGGGACTACTTAATAGAATGAGAAAAAAACATTTACAACGTTTTGTTGTTGTTGTTGTTCTATGTTGTACATCATCTTTTTTTTGCCAGATCTTTGTTTCCATGAATATCAGATAGGGGCACTCGTATCACAGATGAATGAGAGACAACAGATTTTTTTAATAGCAAGAAAAGTGATGCTAGTTATAAACATGGGTAGAGATTGTTTTCTATTTCACCTTAAGAAAATTCACACCTCTCCTCTGCAGAATTCATTTTCATAGCTTTGTATTTACTTCTACATATATATTCACCTAAAAAAAACTTGCAAACCTATATATATGATTACAGGAAATTGTGTGTGTGTATATTAAATGACCAGTTGATCAAATCTATCTTATCTAGTCCCCCTTCCTCTTTTTCATCCTTATTACACAACCTTCAACCATTTTTTTGCTTTCCTTTTAGGTTTTAAGCAGTGAAGTGAGATGAGACAAAGAAATAAAATAAAATGATTAAAGGAGAAAAAGAAAATCTGTACAGGAAAGCTGAACAATAAGCTTACAAAAGTACTGTGGAATATATTGTATGGGAAAGGATAGTGAGGATAGGAAATCTACATTAGTGCTTTCAAACTCTACTATTTACTTGCTGAGGGTATGAAAAGGATATTTAACACTTTATAAACTGAAGAATGTTGCCAGCTGTTGCAGCTATCCTGTGATAAAAATGATGTAACTGATGGTGATAGTGGAGATAGTCACCAAATTTCCATCTTAGTCACAAATCTTTTTGTTTTTTAATATATGATTTGTGAATATTATGTCATAAAACATCACTGTAAAACAGGGAGATTTTTCTCATGCAAATAATATACAAAAGGAAAATATACTTCATTCCATTAATTTTCACCTTCAAACCTTTGATATCATGATATACTGAAGTTCCAAGAAACCAATATATGCATTTACAAAAACTGTAAACATGGTTTTAAATCATAGGTAGTTTGATACTAGTTATTAATAAATGTTACACTCAAGATGAAAGGAATTATTTATTAACTTGAGCAGCAAATGTCTCTTAAAATGAATTTTTTCTTTATGCTGCTCTCTCAACTCAAGACCACATTTACAGTGCCCAACAGTGTAATCAGGGCTTCCCACTGAATTGGGAAGAAGGAAACATAAAGAGGCTAAATCATCTGGCATAAATGGTCTTGCTCCTTGGTCAAAGAAGGATATTACGGGCTAATTACTCTTGGCAACCTACCAGAGAAATGTTAATTGAGCTTTAAGTAGTATCCTTCTCAAAGTATTTTTCAACATTTATTAATTAATATTTATACAATAGAAGTTTTCTTTAACATCTATAATGTACCATAGAGAAAGCATATGGATAGCATTAAGCATAACCTAGTAGGATTGGTGTTTCAGACCATCTGGCCGGGTAGAGAAGAAGAGATGATGAATTACCACATAAATTAAGAGTAGTCCAGAATTCAATAAACATGTACCACAAGATTTAAGTAAAGAGATCATGTATCTCTGTCCAGAATTGACCTGTCATGTATCTATTTTCTCTAGCTCTCAAAAGCGACTCAGTAATTATGATGAAGGAATACTGATGAAAAAATCTCATCAACTAAGAGCAAAAATCTTAAAAATGTTTATTTTCCTTGCTCATTAGTTGGAGAAACTTTAAAGTATCTTACATGAATAACTAAAATAAAAATAAATTATTATTGTAAACTGTAATCAACAAATGAGATAATAGTTGTTCAAAATAAAACGATGAGAAAAGTAGACTGGCAACAGTGCACTGCGTAGCTTTGCAATATCCAGTGTCTCAGCTTGGGAGCTCTTTCATCTGTCACTCCTTGAGTCACTCCTTGAGCTCACTGCACAAAAAGGACACATACTAAGATCTGTTTTCAACCTGAACCAAACATACATCTGAGAAAAAGTATCAATTCCCAATACACCAGAAGAAAAAAAGAAAAATATCAAACTAAACAACATATATTTTTTTCAAGAAACAGTGCTAGAACAAAAACTATAAAATAAACGTGGTGAGAAAACTTGCAGGAATATATCAACACAAAAAAACAAGAATCATTGCAAAAATGTAGAAATACAAAATATGTCTATGTAGTTGTTAAAATAACACAATGGCTACAAGCAAAAAAAAAATTCAGTGAGATGTAAGAATAAAGAACTTCCCCAAAAGGACACAGAAAAGCATAATAAATGTTAAAGAAATTTTAAAAACAGGAGAAACAGAGGGCAAAAACTACCTGAAAATAAGAACCATCACCCCCTAAAGAACATAAATATTAAGGCAGAAAGTGTTCCTAAGATGCTATATGGGTTTCAAATGGTAAAATATACAGAAAATCACACTCTAAATATGTTAAGAGAAATTAGGAATAATGCAATCCTAAAAGTTACCAGAGATAAAGAAAAGATCAGTTATAAAGAACAAGAGTGAGAGCATACTATCGCAACAGGAATTTTATTGTACCCTGAGAGTAGTCAAGGCAGAAGTGAGAAAAAAGGGCAAATGTCCTCTCATATTCACCTTTGAGTTTTTTTCAAATAAATTTCTCCTTACACTTTTTATATTTCATTGGTCACTAACCTCCAAAACAATGAACTGCAAAGGAAATAAGAATGGTTGCTATTAACCCAACAAATCATGATTTATATCCTGAGATAGGGCAAATTGCCGCTAAACTAGTAGTTCTAACTAGCATGGGGGAAGGATAAATAACTTTTGGTAAGTAATTGTTATGATTTATGTGTGGATGTCCCAGAAAAGCCTCATGCACTCAATGGAGACTTTTGCAGGGTGACTAGATCATAGGTGCACTACACTAATAACTGGATAGTCCACTCATGGGTTTATAGCCTGATTTAATGTTAGGAGGGAAATCCTGGTGGGAAGAGGTGGGTCACTAGGGCATGTCCTGGAAGGGCATATGTCTCCTCCTCTTCTTCCCATAGTAACTCTGCTTTCTCCCTCCCATGCGACATGTTCTGTCTTCTCTGCTATGCCCTCTGCCATGGGGTCCTACCTTATTATGGACTGCAACTTCTGCAGTCTGTGAGCCCAAATAAAGCTTATCTCTTTTAAATGGTATATGTCAGATATTGTGTCTCAACAATGGTAAAGAAACAGATTTTAGCACAAGGAATGGGGCCATTACTGTGATCTACCTTGCAGTGTAATTCAGTATCCTTTGGAACTGGCTTGTGGAAGGAGTTTGGAAAGATCTGAATACTGCCTGGAGAACCAGTCTGTTATTGTTATACCTATATGTTTACCCAAGCCATATGCATCCATGGGTGGGGCTTTACAGAGGCAGCTCAATCTAAAGCATGATACTGACAGAAAGGGTATGTGATAACTAGATAGATCAAGCATAGTTCTGAGTGTGGATAATGGAAGCCCCACCCTGGATGTGGAAGGCACAAGTCAATATGCTTATAGCCTGAATGGGATATAAAGAGAGATAAGACAGGCATGCTGCTGCTTGTTACTTAGCTGCCTCTTGTCTGTATTTCCATGGATTGCTTCTCCTCTCTAATGTCCCTCTTCAGTACTACCCTGCATTGGAGCCATCCAACTATGGACTGAAACATTGACAAACTGTGAGATTAAATAAACCTTCATCCTTTAACTTTGGGTGTCAGATATTTTATCTCAACACTGAGAAAAATAACTAAGAAACAGCCCTAGAATGCTATAAGCTGAACTTTAGGGAAGCTTCTGCTTACAGAAATGCAGCCCTTAAAGACTAGACTTGAGAGGTTTCAGTTGGGAAGGACTACATTGGTAGTTGGTCTCCAGGCCTTTGTTGTTATACGTTAGCAGCAATTTGTATTGATCTTGTCCAGAGATGTAAAAGAAGACAGAGATTAAGGGCAGTGAACTACTTAGTCTGGTAGAAAAATATCAAGGCAGTCTAATGAGGTGGTTCCATGGTCACTGTTTAGTCCGTTCTACCTTGAAAATCAAGAGTAAATGACCCAGAAGAATGATTTAGAAGTTTTGAGTTTGGTCTAGAAGGAAGCTTTGGTAAACTTGGAGTTGCAAAGATAGTGTAGAGGAGAACCTGGTTGCTGAAAATATTAGTATTTAAAAAGCAGGTACTTTGGAATAGGGCAATAGAAAAAAAATGGCCTGATGGCATCACAAGAGTCAGCAGGACTACAACCTTTGTAAGCTCAAAATTGTAAAGGTGAAAGATATGTCTGGGTGAAGGGTGTCACTGGTAACCATTTCCAAATGGCAGCAGCCTAGGGAATGGGAACTAATTCTTCAAGGTCAATTTGCCATGGTCAACCATCCAGGCACTCAAGGGCCCCCTCAACAACCAGCAAGATGCTAACACACTCAGCTACTGCTCCAAATAACAGTGGACCCTGTCACCATCTACATGGTGCTGGTCTTATCAGCAGAATTCAAGAGCTGTAGCACCAGAAAGACTTACACCAAATTTCAGGAGTAGGCCTGGGAGACCATGCAGTATGTCGCTGAGACAGCAGTTCCTGAAGCTGTAAGAGTGAAGCCAAAAGTACAGTAGAGACTACAGGACGTTGAAAAAGCCAGAAATGTGAGACATCTGAGGAATGCTTCAAAGAATGAGCAAATCTCTATCAGGAGAGAGACCATGAGAACTACAACCACCAGCAACACTGTAGGGGTGGGTCTCTTCAAACCCTTTGGAATTTTATATCTCACTATAGATTGTCCCAAATGCTGGACATGGAACTGTGGGATTCAATGTTTGGTCTGCTGGATTTCAGTCTTGCTTTGGAAATATTTATTCTGTGCCATTGTATGTTGGAAGAGTTTAACTTGGTTTTCAGTCTTAGAGAAGCTCACAACTAAGAGTTTGCCTTAAATCTCAGACTCTGGACTTAGACTTCTCAGCAAGGCTGAAATTGTTAGGACTTTGACAAGTCTCAGAGATGGACTAAGTGCATTTTGCATGAAGTAATGTCCTTGAGGTTTTTGGAGGCCAGGGAAAGAACATAATGGTATCTGTCTAGATGTTCCCAAAGCTGCATGTGCTCAAAGGTGGGCCTTTTGGGAGGTGACTGAACCATAAGTGTGTGATACTCATCCCTGGATTAGTCTTCTGATGAGCTTATAGCTGGATGTGATGTTGGAAGAGATAGGTTACTGGGCTGTGGCCCAGAAGGCTACATCCTTCTCCCTCCTCCTCTGATCATGCTCTGCTTCCTGTCTGCCATCCTTGAGCTCTTTCTCCTCTGCCATGCTACTCTGCCATGCAGCCCAGCCTTTGAATCAACTGACTGGGCTGAAACATCTACAAATAAAACTTTTCTCATTTAACTTGTCAGTTTTAAGAAGGAAAAAGTAACTAAGACAGGCCACTAAAAAGTAGTAATTCAAAGTCATATGTTGACAGAAAAATCTCAGTAAACATAAATATGTACAATTTTAAAAAATTGTTGGTTTCTCTTACTGTCACTGCGCCTATGATCATAAATATGCAAATCTTTCTTCCAAGACTTGCATTCAGTTCTTTCAGATATATGCCCAGAAGTGGAATTGATGGATCATAAGGTAGTTATCTATCAGTTTTCATCTACTTAGTCTGTTCATGTCTTTATATCTATAGTAAGTCTTTTGTAGATAGCATAGTTTTTTTTTTTTCTAAATCCATTCTCCCAATTTGTCTTTGATTGGGGAGTTTCATTAATTTATGTATAAAGTAATATTGACAAAGATAGATTCTCTTATGCAAATTGCTATTTGATTGTTATGTGCTCCACATCTTACTTACCCTTACTTTCTACATTATTCTCTTCTGGTTTGGTTGATACTTTTTATAGTGACATATCTTTGTTATTTCCATTATTGTATGTTCTTTATTTGTGGTCACTATGGAGATCATTTGTTATTTCCATTATTGTATGTTCTTTATTTGTGGACACTATGGAGATCACAGTGACAATCTTAAAATTATAATGCTAATAATAAAGCAATTATTAAATTAATAAATTAGTTAATTTATGCCAGTTTCACCCTAGTGATTTACAAAGTCTACTCTTTTAATTATTGATATCACAAAATTATATTCATACACTGTGCATTAAAAACAAACGATAGACTAGTTTTTAAAGTCTGTTACTCTCTTGAATTATGTAGAAAATAATTCATGTTACAAACCACAGTTATAATAATACTAACATTTACAGTAATAGCTTTTTTTTTTTTTTTTTGGCAGAACTGGGGATTGAACTCAGACCCTTGCGCTTGCCAGGGAAGCACTTATTCTACTGAGCCATCTCCCCGGCTCCTAATAACTTTTTGATAAATATATTCACTTCTTAAATCTTGTAGAAAGCAAAAAATGTACAAATCGTTGTTACAAATCATGTTTGTATAATTATAATCACAGGAGCAGTATTCACAATAGTGAACAGAAAGCAGCACACACACAAAAATAAAATCTAACAACCAATTAATAAAAGCTCCATAAAATGAGAGGAAACTATTAAGTTAGTTCCATAAAATGTTTGAAGAACTGAAGAACATGAATTTCTAATTTTAATTCCTAAACTGAATGATACAAAAATCACCACACCATTGTAAAATTTAGAACATCAGGATACTAAGAGTCTAAACTCTTAGAAGACAAAAAAAAAAAAAAAAACTAGGTCTCATGCAAAAGATTATGAATAAAAATAGAATCAGATTTCTCAACTATTAAACAAATTACTAGACAGCAGTGGAGTTTGATCCAGAAATTCTAAAGGAAATTTAATGTGAAATTAGAATCAAGAAATTTTCAGAGAAGGAAATTTTCTAAAATTTTCCCAGTACTATTTATCAAAGAGATAGTGTTTCCTTAAAATTAGGGGTGTAAAACAAGAGAGAGCAAGGCATAAAGGCAAGAAAATAAAAGATGTACATCAGGAGAAAGTATGAAAACAATCCCAGAATGATTTTAAAAGACGACTTAGGTACAAAGCAAAATCATTCCTTGGCTCTATGGAGAGTTATGATGGCCTCAATTTACAAGAGAATAAAAGGCCTGAAATGTGTGATGTACAGTCTCCTCTCAACCAGTGGTACTAGGGTGGGCTGAAAAAGACAACTTCAAACTAACCAGCTCAGCCTGAGTAAGCAGAGAGCAAGTGAGAGAGAGTAAGAGAATCCAATGAAAGATCAGCTTCCCATTCAAATTGAAGTTATAAATTCAGTTCCAAATCCCATAATGTAATCTAATGCTGTGAAAGTAACCATCTACTCCAGAAGAAAATGAATTGCTTCACAAAAGTATATGAAGGAATGATGATTAAAAAAAAAAAAAGCAGGCAAGTTGAGCTTGGTGGCATATACCTATAATACCAGCTAGGATTGCAGGGAGACAGAAGCAGGAGGCTCATGGTGAGTTCAAAGCTAGCCTGAACTACATAGCAAGATCCTGTGTTTTTGTTGTTTGTTTCTTTAAGGACATCAACAAATAAGTAGACAAAAATGAAACAGAGGTTGTTATTTAAAAAGTCACTAGAAATCTTTCAAATAGAAAATATAACATATAAATTGATCAGCTGAATAAAGCCTTCAATGGCTACAATAGAAAAGAGAATAAAGCCGAGCGTGGTGGCCCATGCCTGTAATCCCAGCACTCGGGAGGCTGAGGCAGGAGGATTGTTGTGAGTTTGAGACCAGCCTGAGCTACAAAATGAGCTTAAGGCCAGCCTGAACTGCATAGTGAGACCCTGTCTCAAAAAGACAAAAAAAAAAAAAAAAAAAAAAAG
>PVKA01015207.1:0-50585 GCA_004027165.1 Ctenomys sociabilis
TGCTTCTCTGGGAAGCATAAGGGCCTGAGTTCAATCCCAGTTCTGCCAAAAAAAAAAAAAAAGAAAAGATTTTAAAGATGTATCCAACCCCCAATTACAGCCTGAATCTAAAGAGAGAAATTCCTAGTCCCTTGGAATAGTTATGTCCACTCCCAGACAAGAGCTCCCACACCCAGGACTTCAAAAAGTCACCTATATTCAAAGCTCACAAATGGAACATCGTGGTGACACTTTGGGAAGAGCACAATTTCAAGCTCAGTTTAGGTAACATAGCAGCTAAACCATTCCTCAAAGAAAGTAAAGATCTGAGGTGGTAGGCCCATGGGAAGGCCCCAGATACAACTGCTGATACTGAAGGAGAAACAACTCACAGATGACTTCTTTTCTTTTTTTGCGGAACCAGGGATTGAACTCAGGCTCTTGGGTTTGCCAGGGAAGCACTTATTCCACTGAGCCATCTCCTGGCCCCTCACAGATGGCTTCTGCCGGCCCCTGTGTTTCATGTGAGTGGAATCCTCCGAGAACTCTTGCACTATTACCTGCAAGATAAAGCCATGTTGTGTGTATCATGTCCCCATTTTTGTTTTATTTCATTCCATGAATGTGCTGCAACTTGGTTGTCCATGTCCTTGGTGATAATAGGCCTCCTAATGATTTTAACAGCAACTGATAATCTTGCCTAAATCAATGATTTCCTTGGAGGTCACAAAGCTAATCAAATGCTAAAGTTGGCTGTCATCCCAGGAAAAAGTTGAGTCAAAGAGATTAAAACTAGTCTGGGGGGGGGAGGGAGAGAGAGAGAGAAAGAGAGTGAGAGAGAGAGAGAGAGAGAGAGAGAGAGAGAGAGAGAGAGAGAGAGAGAGAGAGAATGATTCCGTTTGAAAGATGTTCATTTAAAAATATACTTGATACTGGACGGCTTTATATTATGATTCCCAGGGAATTCTTTTCTTTTCCTTTCAACAAGGTCTCACTATGTCATTCAGGCTGAACTTAAACTCACTAGGTAGCCCCAGCTGGCCTCACTCAGATCCACAGCCGCCCTCCTCCTCAGCCTCTGGAACGCCGACATTACAGGACAGTGCCACCGCACCTGGCTCCCGGGAACTCTTCAGCCCTCCCGCTTGGTGTACTGGGACAGCCCCTCCATAAAGGCATCTTTTCCATGTTATGGAAGGAAGGCCTGATGGCCGAATGCCGTCGCAGGGCGCAGTGATGGTGAGTGGGGCTTGTCCCACTCTCCTGCTAGGCTTTCCCCCTATGCTTGTTCCAGCCAGAAGAGGGAAGGAGAGGTCAAGGGCAGGAATCCTCTCTTCAAAACCTCCAGCGGGGAGAAGGAAGGAAATGCAGTGAGGCATTGCAGCAGCATTTCGAAATGCAGTTCCCTGCAGCAGCCGCCCTTTGTACAGGCCCATAAACCAAGGCGGAGGGAGAGCTGAGCCAGCCACCCTGCTTGAGCCTGCGTGAGCCAGCCCAAAGTGGGCCTCGTCGGCCAAGGCTAGCTCTGCTTAGCCTCTACCTTCATGCCCAAGGCCAAGGTGAGGAAACCTGTGAGCAGGCCTGGTGGGCCCCGAAGGGGCTCAGTGCACTGGCAGCCCCTTCTGAAAACTCTATTCTCCCAAGGCCTGGGAAATGACCTTCTCAAAGCCATCATTTTCCTCCATGCCAGACATTTAGCGACATTCCTTAAGTCCTCTGTGGCACTCAAAAAACATAGCTATTGACTAACTATATTAAGAAATGCCATCCACAGCCTACCCCTGGCCATCCTCCAGGGCTCCAGTGACGTCCACCCTCTGGGTCATGGGGAAGGAGGCCCCTGATGTCCTGTTGGACCCTAAATTGCTTTTCCTGGCCCGGGCCTGCCTTCTGGGCTCTGCCAGACTGACAGCTGCAGTGGGACTTCACTTTATGAGAAATCCAGATTTAAAAGGAAGGGAAGGGAAGAAAGCAAGCTCATAGCATGCAGGCCTTGGTGGTCAGTGCTCTACCAGCGCGCCCTTGCACCTGAGCTCCATGAGGCCCATGTGGGATGTAACAACACGTCTGGGTCCAGGGCTGCACCCTAAGGGACACACAGGGCCTCAGCTGCCTTAAGGGTACAGCTCTCTGAGCTGTGCTGGCAGGGTGCTTGTTAAATTGCAGGCTCTGGGACCCAGCAGAGGGCGGCTCTGTGGTAGAACACATACTTAGCATGCACAAGACCCTGGCTAAAATCCCCAGCACCATGAAAACAAGCCAAAACCTCCTCAGCTCGAAGTGGCAACAGACTGCCTGTCTCAGCAATGATGGAGAAGCTATAGCAAAGCTTTGTATCAGCTGTTCTCTGGCCTGCGAGTTAGAATTGCTGGGGCACCTCATTAAACAGAGACCTCCGGTCTGGGTCCCACTCCACACCTATTGAATCAGGGTTCTTGATTGGAAGGGTGGGTAGGCGAGCTTGACCCCCAAATAAAGAAGTAACAGCAGCACCTCATAGCCACCACAGTGAAGTGATTTTTTTTTTTTTTTTTTTCCGGAACCAGGGATTGAACTCATGCCTTTGCGCTTGCCAGGGAAGCACTTAATCCACTAAGCCATCTCCTCGGCCCCTAGTGAAGTGAATTTTAAAACTGCATCCACTTAAACACAAGAAGCAATAGAGCCCTCTTCCCTAGACATTTAGGTACACAAGAGAACTGAGAATTATGACATTGGACCAGTGCCCTGGGCAGGCCAAATGATAAAATGATCACTGTGATCTATAATCAATACTCAATAGTCTGTACAGTTAAAAATAATAACTGCTGTGAATGCTTTCTTCCTTTTTTTTTTTTTTTTTTTTTTTTCTGAGACAGGGTCTCACTCTGCAGTACATGCTGGCCTTAAACTCCCTATGTAGCCCAGGTTAGCCTCAAGCCCACACCGATCCTTCTCCCAAGTTCTGGGATTGCAGGCATGTACCACGTTGCTCGGCCTCCTGGATACATCTGAAAGTCTCCTGGGATGTGCAAGTAGTGACAGCATGGTCCTTGTCATGGTGCTGCAAGCTGGCAGTTGTCTTCCCCCTTTTTACAGCTCCAGAAACTGAACCTTCCACTCATACGGCAGGGTGAGGCTGAGCGTGAGCTCAGGACCCACTGACCCAGAGCCTATGCTACAAACCAGGCAAAAGCAAACCACAGCCAGCACAAGCCCTACCGTCTACTGGCTTTTGCACAAACCTCAGGCAAAGAATGGTTTTTAGATTTTTAAATGGTGTGTGTGTGAGGGGTGTCAAAACAAAAACAATTCATAACAAGTGGAAATGCCATAGAATTAGGGACCAGGGAGATGGCTCAGTGGAATAAGCACTTCCCTGGCAAGTGCAAGGGCCTGAGTTCAATCTCTAGAAAGAAGGAAAGAAAGAAAGAAAGAAAGAAAGAAAGAAAGAAAGAAAGAAAGAAAGAAAGAAAGAAAGAAAGAAAGAAAGAAAGGCCACAGAATAAAGGCAGCATCCATGAATCCAGCTCTGTTGGAAGCGCAATACCCATCCCTTAGGTCATGTCTCCCCTCTCTGGCTTCTGTCCAGCCACAATGACAAGCTGAGTAGCTATGACAGTTCATTCTACTATGGCCCACAGAGGCCTAAAACCGCTGCCTTGCTGACCTGTGCTCTGAATGGTTTCACTGTTTATAAATTCTCTACTTTTCTCTTTTCAACGTTTCCATGAGGACTGTCTCCCCCCTCCGAATTCCACTCATTTGAATGTGTATAAAGTTGCTCGTATAGGGTGATTCAACAATAAACCAGTCTGAGGGACCAGGGTTTGACTCCTGTCCCGCATACCATGCCATCCCCATGCCCAGGGCACGCTGAGCTGGTGACAGAACCCCGGCATGGTGGCACACATCTGCAATCCCAGTGCTGGGAAGGCTGAAAACAGGATTCACCATGAGTCTGATCTGCATAATGAGACCCTGTATCAAATACAAAAATGAAAAAAGAAAAGCCAGTCCATTGGTTTGCCCAAGAGTTCTAGTGAGTGGATTTGAGGCTATAAATGAAAACTCTCTGAGTGCTTTGCTGTGTGACCCATGAAAACATGTATGGGGATGGGGAGATGGCTCAGTGGAATAAGCTCTTCCCTGGAAAGTGCAAGGGCCTGAGTTCAATCTCCAGTTCTGCTAAAAAAAAAAAAAAATCCAACCTAATGACAGTTAACATTTATTTCCTGTTTATGTCTATTCTATAAAGAGGTGCCATGTTTTAAATTTTATACCCTGTTTTCTCCCTTGTAGTCACCACACCTTAAGCATCTTCTGCCTTGAAACAGCCTTAATAATCATTAGTAGAAATGACTGCCTAATATCCCACCCACTGACCAATTAGACCACCGGCTCCTTCAGGAGTCCCCTGATAGTGCGTACCTGAGTTATTCCGGTCTTACTTCAAGTCAGTAGAACGGCGAAGATTAAGCAATTTGGCTTTTTTGCTTGTTTGTTTTTGGGGTGTTTTTTTTTTCTGTATTTTAGGGAGGGGTCTACAGGGTGTTCAGGGTCTCACTACGAGATCGAACTCAGTGATTCACCTGCTTTCAGCCTCCCAAGAGCTGGGATGACAGGCGTGCACCACCACGCCCAGTCTCAATTGCCGTCTCAGCATGTCCCAGGATCGGAGCCAGCATGGCAGGCCCCAGAGATCAAACTCCCAGCCCCTGTGCCTGGTTACAGGCACTTTAATCCACTGAGCTATTTGACCAGCCCTAGCAATTTGTTTAAGTATAGCACCTGCCATATAAGTCTAAGAAATTATTATAGATAGTGCAGAATGGAAGTCTTTTGCCATAAAGCCTAACTGTGACTATGTCCTTGGAAATTAAGGCCTCCTCCTAAGTGAATTACAGGATCAAACTCTAAGGCACAGGTGTTCCCTAGGTGGCTTGAACCTCCCCAAAACTAAGGATGCCTATTCAGCAACAGTCACACCATTGTTTTAATTAATTAATTTTTTTTTGTACTGGGATTTGAACTCAGGACCCTGTGCTTGCCAGGCAGGCGCTTGTACTACTGAGATATGTCCCTGACCTTCACGCCATTGGTTTTAGTACAAAAAGTGCTGAGAGGCTGGGCATGGTGGTGCACGTCTGTAATCCAAGCACTTTGGAGGCTGAGGCAGGGGGACTGCAGCAAGTTTGAGGCCAGCCTGAGTTATATAGTGAGCACCAGGGCAGCCTGAACTACACAACAAAACCCTGTCTCAGAAAAAATAAAAAACAAACCATGGGATGAGTTTTCGTATGTAAATCACATCATATAATAAAGCCCTGGATTACTGGTGCCACAACCTCCTTTGTTCATTCCCTTTAAAGACACCAGTCTTGGGACTGGGGAGATGGCTCAGTAGAATAAGCGCTTCCCTGGCAAGTGCAAGGGTTATGAGTTCAATCTCTGGTTCTGCCAAAAAAAAAAAAAAAATTATACTTACATGCAGCCTGAAAGTTTCCAAATAAAAAGATAGGGAACCCAGGTAGATTTGAATATCTGATAGGCAATAAAAAATGTTCAAGTATATGTCAACTGGGCTATGGGATATGCTTATACTAAAAAAGTCATTATTGGTCAGGGAGATAGCTCAGTAGAATAAGCACTTGCCTGGCAAGTGCAGGATCCTGAGTTCAATCCCTGGTACTGCAAAAAAAAAAAAAAAAGTCATTATTTATGGAAAATTCAAATGTAACTAGGCCTCCTATATTTTATCTACACCCTGAAGAGGCCCCTCAAGCCCCGAAGCCAGTGTGAGTGTGGCCTTTATCTGCCCCCTGGGACCAGCTCCCGCGCCTCTTTTCCGGGGAACAGGACTGGCCACACTGACTCGCGTATGGTCCTCAGCCATGTTAGGAAAACTGCACACAGCTTAGAGGAGCTGGCTTATTTGTTCTGCTGGGTAAAGATTTTGCCTGCTTACATTAGTGGGTAAAGGTTTGTTTTCCTTTGGGAGTGCCAGAAATATCCAGGCAGGCCCAGGCCCTGCAGAATTGGTAGAATAAATCACTGCTTCTTCCACAATATTCCCAGGAAAACCCCTCAAGACCCATTGGGAAGAAAAAAGAGAAAGAGTTCTTAAGTGGAAGTAGCAGACAAGCTGGGCTGCCCAACAGGTCCACGTTGGAAGGGGGAAATCTGGGATAATCTACCCTGGACCCAGGTGTTGTAAAGAGCCTTAAAGCTTAAAGTTCAAAGCTTTTGGACAACTTTTGTGATAGGCCTCTGGTTACACAGCCCATTCTATACCCACATCCCTGGATTCTAGAAAGTTCTTCATCCTTTAGTCTCCAGGCCCTGGATTCCTGAGGGTGTGAGCTGACCTTTTAATCTTCTAATTTAAAATTAGGGGCGGTGGGGGCGGGGTGGGGAGCTGGCTCAGTGGAATAAGTGCTTCCCTGCCAAGTACAAGGGTCTGAGTTCAAATCCCAGGTTCCACACAAAAAAAAGACTAATGGTGAGCGAGTGGGCCAGTAGGCTGGCCAGACAGCTCAGTGGATCAAGCACCTGCTTGGACAGACACAGGGACCGGGTTCAATTCTCAGTGAGTCGTGCAAACCTGCCCCAGGGACGTGCTGAGACGTGGACTGAGACTGGGCATGGCGGCCTGCGCCTGTAATCCCAGTGCTTGGGAGCCTGAAAACCGGAGGATCACCGCAAGTCTGATCTGTGTAGTGAGATCCTGTAGACCTTGTACTAAATACATTTAAAAAAAAAAAATACTTGGGCCTGAGGAGATAGTTCAGTAGAACAAGCATTTGCCTGGCAAGCGCAGGGTCCCCTCAAGTGTGGACAGTGACCTCCTTCCTGGACCCTGACCTTTGATCAGGAGCACCGGGTAACATTTGGACACTTGGAAAACCAGCAACTCTTCAACCTAGTGGTTCTTTCCCTGCCCTATGTCCTCTCTGCAGTCCTATGGGCCCCGCTTCCCTTCTGAATCTACTCTAGGCCATCTTGGGCACATCTGGGCCCACCTGGCTGGCCTAGGGTTAGCTAAATTCTCTTGTGGGGAAAGCCCACAGTAACATGTGTGGCCTGGGGACAAATCAGCTTTTTTTTTGTCTTTTTGAGACAGGGTCTCACTATGCAATTCAAGCTGGCCTTAAGCTCACTTTGTAGCTCAGGCTGGTCTCGAACTCACAACAATCCTCCTGCCTCAGCCTCCCCAGTGCTGGGATTACAGGCATGCGCCACCACGCCCGGCCAAATCAGCTTTTTTTTCTTCAACTGGTTCAGCTGCTTCACTTCATCCAGAAAGAAGCTGAGACTGGGCTGGAGCAGAATTAACCTTGACTCCAGGCATTCTGGCTGCCAAACCAGACTTCACCCAGCCCCTGGCCAAGCGTGAGGAGGGGATAGATGTGACCTGCTGGTTCTGAGGTGCCGAGTTCACGCCCCAAGCCTGGGGCTTGGTGGACAACATTGTAGTGGCTCGCTGCTTCATTTGCCGGGGTGAGAGGTTTGTTTTTTTTTTTTTGTTTTTTTTTTTTTTTGCAGAACCGGGGATTGAACTCAGGCCCTTGTGCTTGCTAGGAAAGTGCTTATTCTACTGAGCCATTTCCCCAGCCTGGCTGAGAGTATTGTAGGCAACTGAACTAGATAGAAATATTATAGGCAGTTAAACAGGGTCAAGCCCTCAAGGAGACAATATGGAAGACAGACACTTCTTCATGGCCCACACCTCAAGACCAAGACGAAAGAGGAAACACAGCTACATACTTCCCTAGAGATGGGCATCAGGGATTGATATTCTAAATAGGTATCAATCACCTTGAAAGAGCCCAAATGAATCACTAACCCAATCCCCAACAGGTAGAGACCATGTTCCATATTCAGGCCCGCTTGCTTTCCCATTTGGTATTGGGTTTAATCAGTTTTACCTGAGCAATGGTGCTTGTAGTCTCATTGGTTGACCACAGTTTTGTCCCACTTCATGGCCACCTAAGCGAGTTCCCATGCCTCACTGCATGGTTTTCCTCTATAAAAGTCCCTGGAAAAGATAGCTTCTGGGGGACAACCGGCTTGGGACCCCCCCCTCCTGTCCCTCTCTCAGACAGGAGCTTTCTTTCCCTCAATAAATATATTCTGCTCATAACCTTAGTTTGTTCCTAAAATTCATTCTTTGGTTTTAGAGAACACGAACTTGTCCCAGGTACCTTTTAGGTTGGGAGACCAGTTTTTCTCCCTGTGTCATTTGGAGGTTCCCTGTATCAAGAGGACCACAGCTTTGCTTGGAGGGGGCCCCTGGAGATCAAAGTGAAAGACACCGAGGCAGAGGTTGCTCAGCTCCCTGAGAGCACAGAAAGCACCCAGAGAATTCAACTCTTACCTTAACGACCTGACTAAAACACAGAATGAGTAAAAACAGGATATTGAAACCACGTTGTTGGAAAAATCTCAGGGTTGTACCAAGTCAAGGTCTGGATTAGCAACGCCACTGCACACAGGTTGCTCCGTGGTCAAGTCTTGCATCCCCTGCAAGACGGCTCTGAACACTTTCCCCCATGTCCCCCTTCTGCAAAGTCTGCTGTGAGCCAGGCGCCGTTCAGGACACGGGGGCTGCAACAGCAAAAGAGCCAAACCCTGTTCTCCGGCAGCTCACTCTATAGCTGGGGACCTAGGCAATCTACACACAAATCTTCAAGCTCTGTATGGGGTAATGAGAAAAAATAAGATGAAGACGCTGCTGTGGTTCTTGCTCAGAGCTGCAGCGCCGCCTAGCGAACGCTTCGGGCACGTCCATAGGCTTTCTCGGGGCACACGTTGATTAGCACCGCACCAGCCCTTCTGTGTCAGGGACACCGATGTCTGGCCATGTGCGAGGTAGTTGCGGAGATGGGGCAATGAAACTGGCACTAAAGGTCCGGCCAGATAGCTCAGAGGATGAAGGCGCCAGTTTAGGCAGACGCAGGGACGCAGAGGCCTGGGTTCAATCCCCGGCGTGCTGTGCCGGCCCCACCCCCGGGACCTGCTGAGATAGTGACTGAGACTGGGCGTGGTGGGCATCCCAGCGCTTGGGAGGCTGAAAACAGAAGAATCACTGCCAGTGGGATCTGTGTAGTGAGACCCTGTAGACCTTGTACTAAATACATAAAAAAGAAACTGACACTGTGCCACTCTCGCACATCCCAGTGGACATCCTCATAAAAATTCCAGAACCCAAAATGATATTATTGATATGAGTAGTAGTAGTAGTATTTTTGTTTCATTTTGTTTTGTTTTCCTGGAACCGGGGATTGAACTCGCCTGCCAGGGAAGCACTTATTCCACTGAGCCATCTTCTCTGCAGTAGTCTTTTTGAGATGGGCTCTCACTGTGCAGCTTAGGCTGGTCTGGAACTCAGTAGTTCAGGCTGGCTTCAAATTCACAACAACCCTCCTGCCTCAGCCTCCCGAATGCTGGGATTATAGGCATGCACTATCATGCCGGACACCCAAAATGATTTTATAATAAAGCCCAAAGAATTTGTTGCACACAGTTATCTCTCGCTGCACTTTCAGAATTCAGGAACCAGGCAGGCATGCACCCACGTGGAGGGGAGGTTATACTTTGTTTTTTTGGGGGTTCCACTGAGAGTTGTTTATGATGTGGGAGGTCACATTTCTGTGGAATGCATGTCAACAAACTTCATCTCTTATCAGTCACCTCTGTCATGGACATGTTTACAGTTACTCTAGATGTGCACGCAGATAGACTCAGACTGTTATAAGAGCATTTATATGTAGAAGTATATATATTCGATTATTAAATATCAATATTCCTTCATTTCTCATGTGAATCCTCACATAGCCTATTGATTACTTTGTTGTTTCATTGCTGTTTGTTTTGCAGTGCTACGGACTGAAGCTGAGCCATGCCTCCAGCCTTTTTTATTTTACTGTATTTTATTTATTTTCTTGTGTTGTGTTCTTTGTGGTACTGGTGATAAACCCAGGGCCTTTCTGCAGAGCCACATTCCCTGGCCCTTCTTTTATTAGTTTTATTTTTGAGACAAATTTGCCCAGGCTGAGCTTGAACTTGCCACCATCCTGATTCAGCCTGCCCAGCAGCTGGGATGATAGGTGTGTGTCTCTGTGCCCACCTGCTGGGCCTTTTTCTGCAAGTATATTCTTAGATAGGATTTGTTATCTATGAATTTATTTCGGGCTCACACAGGGAGCGTTACTGACTGTTATAAGAAATGAGGCTATTACCGAATAAGCGAATATCCAAAAAAATGAAGCTGAGAAACAAGGAACAGAAAGGGAGCATGCAGGTGCCAATGGGCAGGGACACCTGGGGCCAAAAGTGCCACACTCATGCCTGCATAAGAGCCCCCCCAGACAGAGGAGAGGGTAAGGCAGGAGGAGGAGCAGAGAGGGAGCCCTTCTCAGGCCGTCTTGAGCCCTGACTGGCCTCCTCCCCCTTCCTCTGTGTCAGCACTGAGGGCTCAGGACTGGCAGGCAGCAAAGCTGTAGCTCAGGCCAGGACCAGACAGGGAGAGACATGACTTGGTTTCATTTTTATTTAAAATGCTCTGGGTTTCCTATTGGAGAGTAACTTGGAGCCTAGAAACATGGTGTGTGTGTGACCACTGGGCAGCTTTAACTAGGGGAGAAGGACAGGCAGTCAGATTTGTGATGGATTTCTTAAGGGTGAAACCCACACATGGGGGACTGCTAACCGGCAGTCAGCTTGTTACACCCGGCTGAACCGAGCTGGTATGGTACTGGGTGTGGGAGGCCCGCCTGAGGACCGTTGTCAGCAGCATAAGAGGCAGCACTGGTGAGGCTGTCGAGACGCTGCTAGGGAAGCTGTAGGGAGCTGGAGGGGAGCTGCTGGAAACTGCTAGAAGCTGCTAGTTCCCTCGGGCTGTTCTGCTGGGGGAACTTGTCATGCTGGCCTTCCTGATGAACTTGGTTGTTCTCCAAGGTGCTCAGGACCTCGCTGTCGCTGAGAATGGCTATGGTTCACTTTGGGGACACTCTGGTCCTCACCTTATTTATTTATTTGTATTTTTTAGGATAGGGTCTACAGGGTCTCACTGCCTTGATAGGACTCGTAGTGATCCTCCTGTTTGCAACTGGACTTATGTAGGGTATTAGGGTCCAGGCCCTCAGCTGGAGTCTCGGGTCTTCAGTGTGTAGACAGCTTTCCTGCACTCTTGGTATATGATTCTTTGGGTGAGTCACTATAAAATAATCATAAATTGTGTCCTGTATTGTATTATTCCCCTTGCAAAACCCCAAACTACTATGGGCCGGGGAGATGGCTCAGTGGAATAAGCGCTTCCCTGGCAAGCTCAAGGGCCTGAGTTCAATCCCCGGTTCCGGAAAAAAAAAAAAAAACCGAAACAACAACAACAACAAAACCCAAACACACACACAGGATTTCTTCAAAACAAACAGATATGCCCAGTATGCTCAAGGCCCTCTGTTTAATCCACAGCACCAGCAAACAAAGAAAAGTGAAAGAAAATAAAATAGTCAAGAGCTCTTCCCAGAGAGCATGAGTGAGACCAGCAGCCAGTTACCCAGCACCTCGGGGTGGGGCCCAGGGATCAAAGCCCTGGCCCTTGTACCTGCTTGCAGGCAATTTAATCCACTGAGCTATTTGGCAAGCCCCTAAAGTTTCATGTATTGCTTTTTTTTGTTTTTGCAGTACCAGGGATTGAACTCAGGACCTTGTGCTTGCCAGGTAAGTGCTTATTCTACTGAGCTATTTCCTCTGCACTTTTTCTTTTTCTTTTTCTTTTTTTTTTTTTTTTTTTTTTTTATAGGATCTTGCTATGTGGCCAACTCCATGTGGAGCCCACACAGTGTGCAGTACCTGGGATCAAACCTAGGTCCTTGGGCTTGCCTTATTGGCCAGCTATCTCCCCAGCCTGGTTTTTTTTTTTTTTTTTTTTTTTTTTTTTTTTTTTTTTTTTTTTTTTTTTTTTTTTTTTTTTTTTTTTTTTTTTTTTTTTTTTTTTTTTTTTTTTTTTTTTTTTTTTTTTTTTTTTTTTTTTTTTTTTTTTTTTTTTTTTTTGTCTTTTTGTGACAGGGTGTCACTACACAATTCAGGCTGAACTTGAGTTCACTTTGTAGCCCAGGCTGGTCTCAAATTACAAGGTTCTTCCTGCCTCAGCCTCCCAAGTGCTGGGATTAGAGGCATGTGCCACCTTGCCCATCTCTATATATGCTAAATACCAAATAATACATTTTAAGAAGTTGGCATTAACATTGTTTGTGAACTTGGAACCTCTACACTCCCACCCCTCATTTTTTTGCTGTTGTTTATTGTCTTTTTTGAAACAGCGTCACAGGATACAGTTTAGGCTGGTCTTAAACCCACTTTGTAGCCCAGGCTGATCTCAAACCTGCTATGATCCTCCTGCCTCAGCCTCCCAAGTGCAGGGATTACAGAGTCGTACAACCACACCCAACACCCCTCATTTTTTGAGTCGTGATTTTGCTGTGTAGTTCAAGCTGGCCTTGAACTCACTATGCAGGCCAGGCTGGCCTTGAACTATTGGTGATCCTCCTGCCTCAGTCTCCTGAGGACTGAGATTACAGGCGTGCACCACCACACCCTGCATGAACTTGGGACTCTTCCAGACAGAGCCAGAAGTGGGCAGAGCTCAGGCAACCTCAGCCATGGTGGAATTCAGAGGAACACTGATGTGTGGTGGTTGGGGCAAGAGCCTGGGCTGGGAGGGTTCTGACCTTGGTGCTTCTTGTGCAGGCACAGGAAATTCTCCCCACTCTAGACTCAGTATTCTCACCTGTAAAATGGGGGCAGTAATGCTTCCTCCTCTTAGCATTGTGTGAGGGCTAAGGAGAGAGGATACTGTTATCTCTGTCCATGGGACACACATTTGAGGATTCAACTGAAAACACTATAGTTGGGCACAATGGCACATGCCTATAATCCCAGCACTTGGGAGGCTGAGGCAAGAGGATCATTGCAAGTTCCAGACCAGCCTGGGGTACAAAGTGAGCTCAAGGTCAGCCTAAACTATGTACTGAGACCCTGCCTCAAAAAAAATTTTAAAAACAACTCTTTAAAATAACATAGCCGGGCGTGGTGGCGCATGCCTGTAATCCCAGCACTCGGGAGGCTGAGGCAGGAGGATTGTTGTGAGTTCGAGACCAGCCTGAGCTACAAAGTGAGCTTAAAGCCAGCCTGAACTGCATAGCGAGACCCTGCCTCAAAAAGACAAAAAGACAAAAATAAATAAATAAATAAATAAATAAAATAAAATAAAATAACATAAAATACAATATAACAATTATTTACATAGAGAATTTATATTGTATGAGCTATGATGCATAAGCTAGTGATGATTTAAAGGCTACGGGTTGGTGGTGCATGCCTATAATCCCAGAAGTTTTTTCAGGAGGATCATTGTGAGTTCGAGACCAACCTGGACCACAAAGTGAGCTCAAGGCCAGCCCAAACTGCATAATGAGACTCTGTCTCAAAAATATAAACAAACAAACAAAGAAACAGAAAGGCTACAGGAAGAGGTCTAGGTTATGTGCCAATACTACCCAGTAAAGGACTTCATTCAGCACCTTCAGTTAAAGGCAATTGATTCTTTTGCCCATGACCAGCAGGAAACAGAGGCCTAGGCAGAGGAAACTAATTTTATTGGCTGTCTTGCTTTCCAGCCACTTCATGCAAGGTTTCTTTTAGTCTTAATAGAAAAGTAGACTTGGACAGATGTGAAAACTGACCCCCAAAGTTCAGAATAATTTGCCCCTGCCTACACTTACAGTGGCAGGGCTAGAACAGAGCCAGCCAGGTTCCCCCTGGCTCCAGCTCCTCCTCTTTTGCGCTTCCCCCTTCTGCCCAAGGTGGTCTCAGCCCTGTGCCCCTGGTCATGCTGCTGGGGACGCTCTGTGTGAGGGAGACTCCCCCTTCTCCTTCTGCTGGCCTGGCCTATCTGGGGCTGGCATCTTCTTCAGGCTCGGTGACACGCCCTGTGCTTACACAGCTGGGCTGGGCCCGCAGCTCCACCCTGATCTCAGGATTAGAACTTGGGGTTGGGACGCACCTTGTCACCCCACAGTCATCCACATGCCTCAAAGGCGAGACAGGTGCTGGCCCTGGGGAGCACCCTACCTAGCAGATGGCTTGGGATGAGTTAGTCAAAAGTGCTCCATCTCTTTAAAAAGAAGTGTTCCAGTCCCAAGACCAAGGGTGCTTGGGGCACTGCGGGAGGGACACGCACGCGGGAAGGGGAAGGAACGACCTCAGGGAGAAGGTATCTGGTCGCTGACTCTCGCTGACTCTCTCGAGAGGACACTGCGTGGAGATGTGATCAGATTCTCCAGCCCGCTGGCATGTCATGGGGCAGGGACTCTGGGTTAGAGGTTGGGAAGGCTGAGGAGGCCAGGGCATGGCAGCCAGGTGGGCATGGGAGGGGCCGCCAGCAGAGAGGCTGGAGATGGAAGAAGACAATGGCCACCACTCAGGACCACCACTCAGGACGCCTGCGTGCCGAGGAGCCTGGACTGCGTTCTCTAGGGCTATCGCAGTTATTGCCTAGGTGGGGTCTGTGTTTCATGGATGGCCCCTGTCATCTGCATTCTGGACTGTCCCATCATGTCCCGTAGGCACTTGGAGTACACAGTGGGTGGCTGGGGATACGGCTCAGTGGAATAAGGGCTTCCTGGAGTACACAGTGAGCCAGCTCCCACGAGCACGCTGAAAGGCTTCCCGGGTTCTACTGGATCTCAAGGCATGAGCATCACTTTGACCAGCATGTGTTTCGAGAGGATTTTTGTGTGTGTGTGTGGAACCGGGGATCGAACTCAGGCCCTTGAACTTGCTAAGGAAGCACTTATTCCACTGAGCCATCTCCCCAGCCTGAGAGGATCTTTTTCTTTTTTTTAGGAATGAACATTTACATATATTTACATAGATATTTAGAAATGCATCCATAAATAGCATAGCAGCATTGTAGCATGACTGTCTTGTGACATTTTTTGTCTTATTTTTCATTTACTACCCTTTAAAAAAGGGCAGTATAGTAATAGCTGGTATGTCATGACAAGAAGTACATATTTAGAAGACCAGAATGGCAGACTTTTTTTTTTTTTTTTTTTTGCAGAACCAGGGATTGAACTCAGATCCTTGCGCTTTCCAGGAAAGCACTTATTCCACTGAACCATCTCCCTGGCCCTCAAGGGGATCTCTTTGGTTACAAAGTGAGAGAGCCCTTGAAACTATTTTAAACCTGGAGTCAGCTGGGAAATGCTCGACACCAGCTCTTAGGGAAGGATCCTAGATTGGTAGCATTTGACCATCTCTGCAGTGTAAGTGCTGCCCCAGGGGCCATTTCCAGACGTCAAAGCGAAGGCCCTCAAAATGACAACAGGTTGTCATTAGCCAGAAGAAGCTGGCTTCACACACTACTGCTTAAACCCCATTTCTTACAAAAATATAGGAGCTGGGGATGTACCACAGGAGAGATGTACCTCCCGAGGCAGGAGGGTTGCAAGTTCAGGGCCAGCTTGGGCAAATTATCAAGAACCTGTCTCAAGAAAATAAATAAGAATAATTAAAAGGAGGGCTTATAGACATAGTTCAGTGGCAAAGTGTTTGCCTAACATAGGTGAGGTCCCACTAAATAAATACATACATATGTACATAAATAAAGGAATATAGGGGCCAGGGAGATGGCTCAGTGGAATAAGTGCTTCCCTGGCAAGCACAAGGGCCTGAGTTCAATACCCGGTTCTGCCAAAATAATCATAATAAAGGAATATAAGGGTGTCTAATGGGGATGAGAGCTAGAGCTGTCTCTCGACCAGAGACCTGGCCTGGAGGCAGGAGCTAGGCACTTCTGAAGCCTGGCTCCCTCCTGCTCCCTCTCCCTCTCTGCTCATTCTTCTTCCTGCTACGGTCATTTGGCTTTCTCTGCAGTCCTCAGAGGAAGACTCACCACTGTCATGTGGTTCCAGGTTTTATGTCCCTTGTGATAAGAAGGAAGCCAGGCTGAAGCTTGGCTCCCCTTTGTGCTGAGCTTAAATTCCTAGAGAAAAAGCCAGCTGCCTAGCTTAGGTCAGGGTTCCCATCAGCTGGGAGCAGGGGCAGGACGCTGTCGGGGTACACGGGGGCCATGCTTCTATTGCTGTGACCATAGAGAGGGAGTGGGGGGAGGGGAAGAGTCGCCAGGAAAAGAGGAAGCGAGACCTGATAAATCGGCTCATGAGGAGTTAGGCCGGCAGAAGGTGGGAGAAAGAAGCCACAGCATATGGACTCCTTTCTCCTCTATCCTAGGGACAGAGCTTCGTGGAATAAGTGCTTGCCCAGCAGGTGCAAGCTCCTGAGTTCGATCCCTGGTTATGTAATCTCCTCTAACCTTTGGAACTACTCATCTAGGCAGCCAGTCACTCATTCATTCATTCATCTGTCCACTAATGTATTCAGCATTCACCTGCCATCTTGTAAATGTTCCTTTTTTTTTTTGCAGAGCCAAGGATTGAACTCAGGCCCTTGCACTTGCCAGGGAAGTGCTTATTCCACTGAGCCATCTCCCCAGCCCTTTTTTTTTAAGCATGAAAAGTAAAATAATTTTGTTTGTTTATTTACTTATTTATTTATTTTTGCAGTACTATGTATCAAATTCAGGACCATGCGCTTGCCAGGCAGGAGCTTATGCCACTGAGCCATCCCCCCACCCTTGAAAAGTAAAATTTAATGATTTTTATTTATTTATTATTATTATTATTATTATTACTACCATTATTATTATTTTTGCAGTACCAGGGATCAAATTCAGGACTTTGTGCTTGTCAGGCAAGCACTTACTCCACTGAACTATTTCCCCAGCCATATTTATTTATTTAATGTATTTATGCAGGGTGTACAAAATCTACTGGGTCTCACTACCTAGGGTGCACTCTTAGTGATCCTTCTGTTTTCAGCCTCCCAAGGGCTGGGATTACAGGTGCATGCCACCATGCCCAGTCTCAATTGTCTCAGCATGCCTGGGGGGCACACTGGATTAATCTAGTAGCTGCACCTGCCTCAGCAGGTGCCTTAGTCCCCTGAGCCATCTGGCCAACCCTTAAAATTTATTGATTAGAAAAAAAAAAAAAAAAAAGACAGGGGCCAGGGAGATGGCTCAGTGGAATAAGGGCTTCCCTGGCAAGTGCAAGGGCTTGAGTTCAATCCCCAGTTTTGCAAAAGGAAGAGGAGGAGGAGGAGAAGAAGGAGGAAGGAAGAAGAGGAGGAAGGAGGAAGAAGAGGGAGGAAGAGGGAGGAGGAGGGAGGAGGAGGGAGAAGAAGGAGGGAAGAGGAGAAGGGAGGAGGAGGAGGGAGGAGGAAGAGGGAAGAAGAGGAGGAGCAGAAGAAGAAGAGAGGAGCTGCACCCCGCGCCTTCCATCTGTGTGAATCGTTTGCTTCCCTAGCTCACCAGGTCCCTGGCAGCCAGCGTGGTGCAGCAGATTGAAAGCAAAGAGGCCTTTCAGGAAGCGTTGGCTGCTGCAGGATGTAAACTTGTAGTAGTTGATTTCTCAGCTCCGTGGGCCTTGCAAAATGATCAAGCCTTGGGGCTGGGGAGATGTCTCATTGGAATAAGTGCTTCCCTGGCAAGTACAAGGGCCTGAGTTCAATCCCTGGTTCTGCCAAAAATAAATAAATAAGTAAATAAATTTAAAAATAAATAACTCAGTCTCACAGGTTTTTAAAAAAATGATCAAGCCTTTGTTTTTTTTTTTTTTTTTTGTCTTTTTGAGACAGGGTCTCACTATGCAGTTCAGGCTGGCCTTAAGCTCACTTTGTGGCTCAGGCTGGTCTCGAACTCACAGCAATCCTCCTGCCTCAGTCTCCGAGTGCTGGGATTACAGGCATGCACCACCACGCCCGGCATCAAGCCTTTCTTTCACTGTAGTAGACATGGACAATGGTCAGGACATTGCTGCAGATTATAAAGTCAAGTGCAGGCTGATCTTCCAGTTTTTTGAAAAGGTGAGTGAGTTTTCTGGAGCAAATAATGAGAAGCTTGAAGCCACCATTAAAGAGTTGCTCTATCTGTGTTTTCTGAAGAGTGTAACTACAGCTGTTTAAAACTTAATTTTTTTTTTTTTTTTTTTGGCGGAACCAGGGATTGAACTCAGGCCCTTGCACTTGCCTGGGAAGTGCTTATTCCATTGAACCATCTCCCTGGCCCTTTAATTTGTTTTTAATTTACAAAAAAGTAAGTATGGAAACTATATGCACAACTGCCATATGATTATAAAGGAAAATAAGATAATGTTAAAATATAAATTCCTTTGAAAAAGAGAAAAAAGAAAAGAAAAGAAATGAGACTGGGAGTGGTGGTGCGCACCTGTAGTCCCAGCTCTTGGAAGGCTGTAAGCGGGTGAGTCCCCTCTAGTAGTGAGATCCTGAGCATTCTGTAGCCCGTTCTCTAAAATGCAGGAAAAAGCCAGGGCGTGGTGGTGCAGGCCTGTAATCCCGGCACTCGGAGACTGAGGCAGGAGGATTATTGTTGAGTTCGAGATCAGCCTGAGCTACAAAGTGAGCTTAAGGCCATCCTGAACTGCATAGTGAGACCCTGTCTCAAAAAGGCAAAAATAAAATAAAATAAAATGCAGAGAAAAAAAACAACCTGGTATTGTACACTACCCATAGGATATTAATGGTTCTGATGAAGAGAAAAAAACGGGGAAAATTATGCACTGCACATCATGTGTAATCATGTTGGGATATAGATAGATATCTTTTTAGCATATTAAAAGTATGATATTTGCTAATTTACATGTTGTTTGAAAACAGATGCAAGGACTGGGGAGATAGCTCAGTGGACTGAGTACTTCCCTGACAAGCGCAAGGGCCTGAGTTTAATTCCCAGTTCCGCAAAAAAAAGAAAGAAAGAAAACAGATACACACTTAAGTATATATAACAGAATTTTTTTTTTTTTTTTAATGTGTTTGGTGCAGGGTCTCACTACAAAGCTGGGACTCATAGTGATCCTCCTGTTTTCAGGCCCACCCCCATGCTGGGATTGCAGGCATGTGCCACCATGCCCAGTCTTAATGACTCAGCTCGCGCTGGGGCAGGGCTGGCGCGGCATGTAGTGCTAGGGATCAAACCCCGTCCCTGAGCTTTCCTAAGCAGACATTTAGTTGCTGAGCTATCTCACCAGCCCTCATGTAACAGAATTTACTAGTAATACCTTGTATGTGTCCTTTTTTTTTCTTCAGTACCAGGGATCAAACTTAGGACGTTGCACTTGCCAGGCAGGTGCTTTACACCACTGAGCTATATCCCCAGCCTCCATTGTGTGTGTGTGTGCTGTTAAAAAGTATGTAGGGCTAAAAATGAAAAGAGCTGGGGAGATAGCTCAGTGGCGCAGGCCCCTGCCTGGCAAGCATAAAGTCCTGAGTTTAATTCCCAATACCTCAATAAATAAATAAATATGAAAAGAAAGATGAGTAAGCTTTAATCCCTGCCCTAAAAGAGTAAGCAATGTGAGGCTGGGCATGGTGGTAGGCGCCTACAGTCCCAGCACTTAAGAGGCTAAGGCAGGAAGATCTTTGCAGGGTTGAGACTAGGCCGGCTACAAAGTGAACTCGAGGCCAACCCAAGGGGAGAGGGGGAGACTACCTTTAAAAGAGAAAAAAATAAATAAATAAAAGCAATCTGAGAAGGAGGCAAAGTATCCATAACACAAGGCAGGGAAAGCTTCGCAGGAAAGATATAGAAAACACGGGGTCAGCTCAGAGGCACAGTGCCTGCCTGGCAAGTGTGAGTTAGTAATATAAAAAAAAAGGAGGGGGCCGGGGAGATGGCTCAGTGGGTGGCACTTCCCTGGTAAGCACAAGGGCCTGATTTCAATCCCCAGTACCACCAAAAAAAAAAAGTGTGGCTCCCCAGGACTGCAACAGGCAGGGGGTGGGGTGGGGAAGGGTGTTCCACAGTCTCCAAGATGGCCCGGAGATCCATACCCCTGAGGGTCATCTTCCACGCTGTACCAGAGTCTCTGTGTGGCCAACAGAACAAGCTGAAGGCTGGTGTGAAACTTCTGACACAAGGGTGACAGAAGGCCAGGGCTCTGTCGCGACGTGTTCTCCTCATTCTGGGAGACCTTCGCACTAGAGGACACCAGCTGCCCCACAGGGGCAGCCCTGAAGGGAAAGGCGCTTGTGGCAAGGAGCTGGGCCATCTGCCCAGTGTGGAGGAGGCTCCTTGCCCTGCCCAAGCCGCCCAGAGGGCCTGTAGTTCAGGCCAGCAGCTTCACAGCCACCTGGTAAATGACCTGGAGCCAGAACCACTGGGCCCAGTCACTCTCAGACTCCTGACCCTTGACCCACGCAAACACCTGGTGTTTCCGCTGCAAAGTTGGGGGTAACTTGCCCAGCAGCAACAGGTGCCTGCCTAACCCTTGTGGTGAGACTCAAGTTTGGTAAAGGAGGAACTTGCCAAGTAGAAACAAAGAAAGGCATGAGGCATCAAAGCAGCGCCTGTGTCAACCGGACGCAGGACGTAAGTGGGAGAGGGCATAGCTTGGTGTGGCCAGAACTTGAGTGGCTTGGAGGAGACAGCAGACAGGACTCCACAGATGGGCCAGGCCAGAAGGGGAGTGGCTTTCAGGCAGCTGCTTCAAACTCTGTAGAGCACACGGGGTGGGGTTCTAGTATTACAACATACCAGTGAGAGGCAGGACCATGGGAGTGCAGTGACAGAAGTTAATTCATAGCTGTGACTATGCCATGAAGCAAGCTTTGACCATCTAGGCCTGGATGTTCCCCCTTCACGTGTAGGGTCAAAATGACTGTGTCCAGCTTGTGTTTGAAAACATGCAGTGAGGGGCCAGGGAGATGGCTCAGTGGAATAAGTGTTTCCCTGGCAAGCGCAAGGACCTGAATTCAATCTCTGGTTCCACAAAGAGAGAGAGAGAGAGAGAGAGAGAGAGAGAGAGAGAGAGAGAGAGAGAGAGAACATGCAGTGAGTCCAACTTGCTTCAAGGGCTTCTGGGCCTTCAAGACCATCATGTTTTGGGGAAGACTGCCTCAGCCAAGGACACTTTCAACTCTACCTATTCTTTTTTTTTTTTTTTTTTTTGTCTTTTTGAGACAGGGTCTCACTATGCAGTTCAGGCTGACCTTAAGCTCACTTTGCAGCTCAGGCTGGTCTCGAACTCACAACAATCCTGCCTCAGCCTTCAGCCTCCCGAGTGCTGGGATTATAGGTATGTGCCACCACGCCCAGCAACTCTACCTACTCTTCTCAGACAACCTCCTTCCCAGAATGCTTCTGTACAAAGTGACATAATTCTTGTATTCCATGAGACCAGTCATGTAAAAACCTGCTATCTATCAGCTTTGTGCTTCCCACTCACAAACCATATTTACACTGAACTCAACCTGACTCTAGGCTGGCCATTTGAATCTCTGGCTTCTCAGCCTGCACTGTGATGAAAGCTGCCTTCCTTGCCTCCCTGCAGAGGCTTCTATTTAGATTGCTAGGGATTTTTCTCTTTCAATAGCCCAGTGGGAGAATATGTGCTTTGCATGCACATGGCCCTGATTTTAATTCTTTAGCACCAAAGTAAATGAATGTATCAATAAAGCGCCTGCTTGGGGCCAGGAGATGAGTCAGTAGAATAAGCACTTCCCTGGCAAGCACAAGGGCCTGAGTTCAATGAGAGGCTGAAAAACAGGAGGATCACTTTTTTTTTTTTTTTTTTTTGGTGGAACCAGGGATTAAACTCTGGCCCTCGCGCTTAGGAAATGTTCATAGAGTGTACAGAAGCAGTTTAAAGGGTATTGGCCATCCCACCTCAGGTGCAGTCCTGGATAAATGGGGGGTCCTCTGCTCTGGGCTACAGGATCCTCCGGGTGGCTCTGGGTCAGTGTCCTGCCCCACAATTGATCCACTAACCCTTCCACTCCCGGCAACTGGAGACTAGCAGGGTGACACCAGCCGGGACTGCGCTGTTTAAACACTTCGTGGGGTTCCCACCTCAGTGCTTTTGTCATAGTTATTTTTGTTGATTTTTATTTTATTTCATTTTGTTCTTTGAGACAGGGTCTTACTATGTAGGGCATGTGTGTGTGTGTGTGTGTATATGTGTGTGTGTGTGTGTGTACACGTGCATGAGTACGCAAGTGGGCTTAAAATAATTTTGTTGATATATTTCGGTATACATAATGATTGCATTCATCATAGAGAATTTGTACCTTCCCATTGTTAGGGTTTTTTTTTTTTTTTTTTTTCCAGCAGCAGAAAAGCAGAAGTAAAAGAAAGGGAGGGAAAGGCCTCTCTTGCCATTGAGGAGGACACAGAGCCTTAAGCTCACTTTGTAGCTCAGGCTGGTCTCGAACTCACAACAATCCTCCTGCCTCAGCCTCCCCAGTGCTGGGATTACAGGCCTGTGCCACCACACATGGCTGCTCTCTGCTTTAGGCTACCACAGCACGAGCTGTTTCTCCTCTGCTGTGCCACCCTGCTTGGGAGCTGGCCTATAGAGTGAAATCTCTACAAGCTGTGTCAATATATACCTTTCCTCTTGTAGCTGTGGGTGTTGTCCAGTAAGTGTCCGCGATGAAGAAAGTAACCAAGACACAGGGCAGAAGGAGGCAGGTGCCCCATGCAACGGCTGGCTGAGTTCATGCCCAGCTCTGCTATCCTACGCTCTGTGACCTTAGGAGGCCACCAGAACTCTTGGTGCCTTGGCTGTCCCATATTTCTTTTTTTTTTTTTTTTTTGCCTTTTTGAGACAGGGTCTCACTATGCGGCCTGAGATACAAAGCTCACTTTGTATCTCAGGCTGGTTTTGAACTCATAACAATCCTCCTGCCTCAGCCTCCTAAGTGCTGGGATTACAGGCATGCGCCCGGCAACATGGGATTTCTGACCTCTCATTTTTAAAGTTTCATTTTTTTGCGTTTTCGTATAGAATACTAAAATGTACAGAAGAGTAGGAAGAACACTATAATGCACCCCCATATGGCACAGTCTCAGTTGAACAACTTTTTGACATTCTGACATACATTAGTCTTATTTTGTTGTCATCATCCCTGAAATATTTCTTAATTTTTCTTTAGGAATTAAACTCAGGAGTCTGGGCTTGCCAGGCAAACATTCTGCCACTGAGCTATATTCCCAGCCCAATTAAATATTTTAAGGTAAAACATAGGCGTCATCTATTTTGACCTGTACATGACCAGTAGGCTCAGAAAGATGACGTTTTCCTGTGGTAACCATGCTATTACTGTCAGATTTAACAAAGGTAACAGTACTTGCTGTGCATAACCCGATCCCTACTCTGTATTCAGATTTATCTAAGGGTGCCCCAGGGTCTTTTCTCAAAGCAGGTTCCAGTCAAGGCAAACATATGATTCTCAAAGTGTTGTAGGCAGCTGAATTAGATAGAAATAGTATAGGTAGTCAACAGGACCAGGCCCTCAAGGAGACAATATGGAAGACAAGGTGACTTTGCAACTTGGAAGAGACACTCCCTATAGTCCAGACTTCAAGACAAAAGAGGAAACAAATGCAGCTACATACTTCCCTAGGGATGGGCATCAGGGATTGATTTTTTTGGTGTGTGTGTCTTACCAGGGTGGGATTGATATTCTAAATAGGTATCAATTACCTTAAAAGAGGGGCTGGAGAGATGGCTCAGTGGAATAAGCACTTCCCTGGCAAGCACAAGGGTCAGAGTTCAATTCCCAGTTCTGCCCCCCCCCCAAAAAAAAATCACCTTGAAATGATCCTAGATGAGTCACCAACTCAACCTCCAACAGGAAGAGACCTTGTCCTGTATTCATGCCCACTTGCTATGTGACTCACTTCCCCATTTGATACTGGATTTAATCAATTTTACCTGAGCAATGGTGCTTGTAATCTCATTGGTTGGCCATAGTTTTGTCCCAGCTCATGCCCACCTGAGTGAGTTCCTATGTTTTCCACCACCTTAGCTACATAGTTTTCCTCTATAAAAGTCCCCAGAAGAGACAGCTTCCCGAGGATCACCCACTCAGGGCCCAGCTTCTGTTCCTCTCTTGGACAGAAGTTTTCTTTCCCCCAATAAATATATTCTTTTCATAACCTCTGTTTGTTCCTAAAATTCATTCTTCAGTTTTAGAGAACATGAACTCATCCCAGGTACTCTTCAGGTTGGGAGTTTCACATTCTGTATCATTTAGAAGTCACCCACCCAAGATCAGTTTTTCTCCCTGTGTCAAAAGCATCTCTGCAGCACAGGTTAAATGTTCATAAAGCCCTTGGACAGTGTTCTGGGATCCTAAGCATTCCATGAGCACTGGCTCCTCCTCTTAGGTGTTAGAGAAAGACAGCCAGAGACTCATGGAGTTGTAGACACGGAATGGCACAGTGGGACGGACAGAGGCATGGGAGAATGCGACTAGTTCTCTCTTTCTGGGCTCTTGTCCTGAGGACCACAGAAGGATGAAAGAGACAGGAAAGCTGAATGGAGCAGAATGGTTTATTAGGAAGAGTGAAGGAAAGCCCTTGCTAGATGGGGGAGTTCCGAGGGAGGTTGCAAGAACAACCACCCAGATCTAGGGGCTTATGTGCAGCTTTCACAGGGGGAGAAGGGCAGAAGGATTGCAAAAATGAAACAGTGCAATGCAGTTATCGCCGAATAGCTTGCTGACAGCAGATTTTTTAGAATTATTTTTTTAAATTTTGTGTATTTGGAGAACTTTTTTTTTTGTGCGGAACCGGGGATTGAACTCAGGCCCTTGCACTTGCCAGGGAAGCACTTATTCTACTGAGCCATCTCCGTGGCAAATTTTGTGTATTTGATACAGGGTCTCACTGCAGCAGCTTGGACTTGTGATTCTCTTGTCTCAGCCTCTCCAGTGCTGGAATTACAGGTGTGTGCCATTATGCCTGGTTTTAGCTGGCTTGGTGCACCAGAGGAGGGGCCTGGCTCAGCATGTGGTACCAGAGATGAACCCGAGTCCTTGCCTTTGCCTCAGGCACTTAGACCACTGAGTTATCTCTCTGTGGCCCTGTCAGCAGATATTAGTCCTATGTCTTTGTCACTCCAATTAAGCCTTTGTCTCCTGTACTTCCATTCCCTGAGGCTTATGTCAGCTTACCCTGTAGTTCACTGTTTGCCCAGGCCCTTGCCCTTTGCCCCCCTAGCTCCTGGTCTCGAGTAGAGCAGAGGCCCAGGAGAACTGAGGTTAGGGGTAATGGACCCATGCACAGGCAGGCGCCCACAGAAGTGCTGCCGCTGGCCTGAGACCTGACGGTAGGTCCTGACTCTCCTCAGGGAAGAGACGGCCTCGGGTAGATGAAAAGGTATGTGTCTCCTCAGGGGAGGACTCAGCCCCACCTGGCTGCTACTGCGGGTGACTGCCGAGCTGCAGGCCACATTCTGAACCATGCCTGGCCTCTGAGTGACTCTGACCTTGTGACTCCCAGGCTCCTACCTGGGCCCCAGGTAGACTCTGGGGCTGGGAGCTTTGGGGCAGACAGGCCCTTTGCTGGTGCTGCAGTTGAGACAGCCAGTCACTGGCCACTTAGGTTCAGAGGTTCACATGCCAGCTCTGAGAGATGAAGGGGTGCATTTGCTTCAAGACATCCCACCATGTATAGGTGTGCTGGGTCTTTTCAAGCAAGGGACTGTGTGGGAGGGATAGACAGATGTGCTTGAGATACTTCAGTCTCTTCCTGGACAGGGCCTCACCTGTCCCTCCTTTGCCTGAGGGAATGTAATTGGACTTGACCTCCAGGAGCCAATACCTGCATATTCTGTCCTTTGCAACCCTAGGCCTGAAGAAATTTGGAGAAGGCACTTATTTCTAAAGGCAGCACTGGCTATGAGCCTGTCCCAGCTAGACACCAAGGCCTTGGCCCTGGAGCTCATTCTGGGGATGGCAGCCCCAGCCCCACACCCACCATGCCCTGACTGCTTGGGGGGGAGGAGGCGGCAGCTTACATCTGCCCTTCTCCTGTTCCCAGCCCCAAGGATCCCTTGGCCTCTGAGGAGAATGAGGACCGGGATCCCCCTCTTCTACCTGTGTGTTCTCTGTGTGTGCCTTCTTCCCCTGCCTTCTAACACACTACTTTGGGCACCTATGGGGCTTCATCTTGTCTCTTCACCCAGGGAATCAAGACCGTGGAAACTTGAAACGACCAGGTCCCCGCGATCCACAGTGATTGGACAGAGGTGAACACATAATCCTCTATGAAACAATCAGAGCCCAGGATGGACAGCGCCAGGCTCTAGACTAAAACTCCGGGAAAGCAGCATTCTTTTCAGTTAAGAACAATCTCAAGCTGTGACTGGAGCCTGACCTCCCTTCGGGCAAAGGCTGAGTAAGCCTCAAACCACAGGAAGGCAGAGCCTCAGGGTGGAAAGAGCTTGACTTTCTTTCTTTCTTTTTTTTTTTTTTTAACCTTTCCCCCTCCTACCCTTGACTTTCTTTTTTGCGGAACCAGGGATTGAACTCAGGCTCTCCCACTTGCCAGGGAAGCACTTATTCCACTGAACCATCTCCCTGCCCCCTCCCCCTTTTTGAGGTACTGGGGATCGAACTCGGGACCTTGAGCTTGCCAGGCAAGCGCTTATTCTACTAGCCACTTCCCTGACCCAATAAATCAATTTTTATTTTATTTTACTTTTTTGTGGTACCAGGGATCGAACTCGGGACCTTGAGCTTGCCAGGCAAGCACTTCTTCCACTGAGTTATCTCCCCAGCCTTAGACTTCTGATGCTTTGTTGAAGCGAGGTGCTTCATACATTTGAATTTTACTTTTGCCAGCCCGAGCCCACTTGAAAGCAGACCTTGAAGTAGAGGTTCATTTGTTAGCAGCCACGCCTACACAAGGCTGCAGGACCATCCTGGATGGTCCTCTAGGCAACAGTGACTAGGAATTTATTCCTTCTTTTTTTGTACTTTAGGGAAGGGTCTACAGGGTGTTCATGATCTCACTACTAGATCAGACTGGTAGTGATCCGCCTATCTACAGCCTCCCAAAAGCTGGGATTACAGGTGCCCGCCACCGCGCCCAGCCTCAATTGCCATCTCTGCAGGTGTAAGGATAGAAACCCCAGCTCCTGTGCCTGGGAATTTATTCCTTTTCGCCATTCAAAATTGTGCTTTTTGATGTGGTAACTCCCTGCCTGCACCGTCCCTGCAGGTTGCAGCCGTATTCCTCTGTGGGAAAGCAGGAATGAAAGACGTGACTGCAAGGTGAGGATTTTGAAAAACTAGGACACAGTACTCTGACAAGGAAAAGATCTGGAGGTAGCAGCACACGCTTGTGATCTCAGCTACTCGCTGAGGCGGGAGGATCACAAGTTCAAGACCAGTGGGCAACTTAAGCCCTTGTCTCAAAATAAATTAATAAAAGAAACGAAATGCTAGGGAATATGTAGCTCAGAGCTTGCCTAATCCAACCTCCAGCATCAAAATAAAAAGAAAAAAAAGCAAATCCAAATGCCTACCTCAAGGAAGGGCATGAGTGAGCGAGGCCAAGTGGGAGCAGGTAAAGAAGAGCCGTCAAGAACAGAAAAGGAGGTTTTGGGGCAACAGATGGCATCAGTGAGCATCTATAGAGCGCCAAGATCCCTATTGTTCGGGCTGCCCGGCCTCTCGCTCCCTTTTTTCTGCGAACTGTAACTTCTTCCTCCCGGACATCCCACCCCGCCCCAGCACATGGTTACCATAGGAACAATCTCGGGCCTACTATTGGGCCGCACCCTTCTGGCCACAGTTGATTGGACTGGAAGCGAACATCTCATCGAGGCTAGACCAATCAGAGTCTCGGCCGCTGGAGATTGGGGAGGTTCGCACAGAGAGTAACTGAAGCTCGGTGCAGGACTGGACACGTTGCACATCGACTTGGGAGATGTTGGCCAGGTTTGTAGACGATGGACTTGGAAGCAAGGAAAGACACTTTTGTGGAGGTGTTAACGACAGACACAAGACACGCGAAACTGCGCGAAAGCCTGGTTCCTGGGCTCCTTGGCTGCACCCCGGCCCGGGGCCCTTTGCAACAAAGCCCTCTTTTTTGCTTAAACTGCATCCAGCAAGTTCTAATACCTTGCCAAGTGCTAGGGTTTTATAGACGCATAATGTCTGCCCTGAAGGTCATAAACCAGCGGGAGGGAGAGACATATACTCCATAAACATTAACTCCAGGGGGATGAGTGCTGAAGTAAAAGTTGGTTCGAAGCAGGGAGATCGTGCAGAGATAAATTAAGATAACAGATGTAAAGGGATTTGGAAAAGAAAAACATGCTGCGCAAGCCCCCTAATTACACTTAGCCGAGTCACTTGCATTTCTCAGTCAGTTCTTATATCAGTAATGGAGCCATCTTACTTTCAGAAAGATAACTGCTTGGTGAGGCCTGCTGGCCAATTCCCTGGCAGTGGGGAAACCCTCCAAGGTTCCACACTTGTATTTCTTCATCTGTGTTTGGTTATTTATCTGGATAAATAACCTTCCAATTTTCCAGGAAATTAGGGAGCCTTTGGTAGTCTGTCTTCGCTGTCACGCCAACAGTTTTCTACCCTTCCTGCCCTGCTGGGATCACCCTCTCCTTGACTGCAACGCAAGCAGGCTTCTGATTCACTAAAATAAAATCTTGCAAGTGAGTCACTGATTGAGAAGTTTGTTGACTGATGTACAATTGCCGTATTAACCACAAGACGGTGACATTATGTCTGGAGAGAAGGTGTGACTGCTTCCAATTAAACAATCTTCAAAATTGTCCCGTCCAAGGATGCATCTCGGTGCTCAAGTAATTTATGAAAGGACCATGCTATTTATTGAGAAATACTAATTCTCAATCTGTATGATGGACAGATACCTGTTTATTCCTGACATGTGTGTGTGTGTGTGGGGGGAGTGTGGGTGTGGTATTGGGGATTGAACTTGGGGGACCTTGCACATGGCAGGCAGGTGCTTATGCTGCTGAGCTGCCTCTCCAGCTGATGACATATTTTTTGATATAGAAGTAAGAGCCCCACTTTACGACCAAGATGGGCGTTGGATGTCAAGTGGACTCAGGTTCACATCCTTCCTGTACCGACTGCATGATTGCTATCTTGGAGTAATTACATTCTGCCCTTGGAATCCCAGGATATTGTTTCTAACCACCCCCTCCCCTGCAGATACCAAATCTGTAGATGCTCAAGTCTCACATAAAATGGACTTGTATTTGTATATAAACTATGCACATCCTCCTGTGTATCATAAACTATCTCTTGATTATTTACAATACCTAAGGCCAGGTAAATGCTGTGTAAATAGTCATATGATGGGCTGGGGAGATAGCTCAGCAGTATGAGCACCTTCCTGGCAAGCTCAAGGACCCAGGTTCAATCCCTGGCCCCACATGCCGTGCCCACCCTGGAACTCCAGGCGCTGGCACTGGTCACCAAAACCAGGTGTGGTGGCACACACCTGTAATCCCAGTGCTGGGGAGGCTGAGACAGGAGGATCACTATAAGTTTGAGCTGCATAATGAGACCCTGTATCAAATAAATGAATAAATAATTTAAAAAATAGTCATTACAATGTATTAATTAAAATAAAAAATAAGGTTCTTTCTTGTCAGCATTTTATCAATGCCACGTGGTAAAGTAAGAAAATCTGTTATTTTTGTAGTTTAATTCTTAAATCGTGTCCTATCCACTGATGAATTGATAAAAATTGGGATTGAGGATTGGCAAAGCTAAAGATGAGACCTAATTTTGTGCTGTTCTGTACTAGATTTGTTACTTTTTGAGGCCCTACTAACTTAAGTAGCTACTTAACTTTGTTATTTGAAATACCCTTTGAAATGATACATATAATGGTTTACTTGACAAATTGATTGAAATGGGTTTTTCAGAATCTTAATGGTATCTAGACCATGTCGAATGTCTCTATTTTCCTTACATTCTAAATAATAACTTTAGAGATTTTCAGTGCAGTCATAAAATTAATGGAAGAAAAGTATCCCTGGGGTAACACAGAATTTTCTAGGTGTTTTTTCCTTACATTCTTGGCATTTCTAATCAATCCAGTAGGATCAGACATTATGAAGATTTAAGTTGGAAGAGAAAAATAAAAATATTTCAAATGTAAAAACAATAGTCGCTATGCTATACTACTTAGGGTACAGTGACAGGAAAAGTCTGTACTAGTTCAGTGCAGATATAGTTTAATTTTTTTTTTTTTTTGATACATGGCTGATAGAATCTTTATCTGTGGAAGTTTCCGTTAAGGAAGGCTGATCAGTAGTCAAGCTCAGATGATCTGCCCCTAATGATCAGAATCTCAGTTAAAAAACCAATCACATTTAAAGAGAATGAGATTTTTTTTTTTTTTTTTAATTTTTTGGCAGCACCAGGGATTGAACTCAGGCCCTTCGGCTTGCCAGGCAAGTGCTTATTCTACTGAGCTATCTCCCTGGCCCAGAATGAGATTTTGAATGCATCATGTAAAGCTCAAGGATAATTGTCTAGTTGGGCATGGTGGTGCATGCTGTGTTCTTGGGATTAAGGGGCGAGGCAGGAGGATTTCAAATTGGAAAGCCAGGGGCTACACACTGCGTTAAAGGCCAGCCTTGAACACAGCAAGAACCGTTTCAATAAAACAAACAAGAAACAATTAATTTTCTGATAAGATCAACTCCATGGACTGAGGCTGTGGTCTGGCGGTAGAGCACGTGTTTAGATGGCCAAGGCACTGAGTTTGAGCCACAACACTTTTTAGAAAAGAAAATAACTCTAAATGTGGGGGCATAGGCTTCAGACCACAAATTCTACAAGCACTGAGATGTTGCATTTTCTCAGAGCCTTTCTCCCTGTACACCTGTGGTACTAACGTTTCCGCAAAAATGATTTCAACCCCGACAGGGTTTCCAGCCAGAGCTCTTCCAAGACCGCTTGAGGAAACGCGGAAATCCCAGCACGCCTGCGGGAGCCCTGGTCGCTCGACTTGGAGCACAGCGCAGAATCTGCGCGCCCTGTGCTGCGGCGCCACCCTGTGGTGCTATCACAAGCAGTCGGTCAGCCAGATTTCCACCAGTCTTTCTAGAAGGGATTTTTTTTTTTCTCGGAACGGGGTGGAGGTGGTGGAGGGAGATTGAACTCAGGCCCTTGCACTTGCCAGGGAAGCGCTTATTCCATTGAGCCATCTCCCTGGTACCCCCCCCCCCTTTTTTAAAAAAATAAAAGGGGAGCATCCTTTATTTCACAGGTGGAATATCATTTAAGGCTTTACTCAAAATTTTCAATGTGCAGACCCTTTTCTGCTCACCTTTCCCAGAAGCGGCACATCCACCCTTTCCTTCACAGCCCGATCACGTTTGAGTCTGTATGGAAAACCAGCAAGAAGCAGCAGCGCGTCGTGTGAAGTTCAGAAAAAGAGACCGGAAGCATCGACTGCACCTGACTTTCATTTCCTACAACAACAAAGGAAGCTCAAGAAAAATCTATCTTGCTTCATAATGCATTTTCTTTCCATTTATATATCTATATCTACATCTATATTTAAATGTGTTTGGTTGTTACAGGGTTTCACTATGCAGCTCAGACTCGTGGTGATCCTCCTGTTTTCAGCCTCCCCAGCGTTGGGATTACAGGTGTGCACCACCATGCCTTGTCTTGGTGGCCGCTCAGCCTGCCCTGGGGGTGGGGCTGCCAAGGCAAGTAGCACCAGGGACTGAACTGCGGGATTAAACAGTTTGTCTAAGCAGGCTCTTTAGTCTGCTGAACTCTCTCACCACCCTCCATTTCATTTTCTTCCACTATGAAAACAAGGCTCTGCCAGGAGTGATGGTGCACACCTGTAATACCAGCACTCAAGAGGCTGAGGCAGGAGGATTACTGTGTGTTTGAAGCTGGCGTGGACTACCTAGAGAAACCCTGTCTTCTACAAAGCAACACAAACACAGAAAGAAAGACAAGGCTCCTAGACTGGGCATGGTGGCAGCCCCGTACTCCTAGTGCTTGAGAGGCTGGAAACAGAAGTATCACTCCCAGTCTGATCTGAATGGTGAGACCCTGTAGACAAACAAATCTAAGCTTCCTGCTTGCAGCAAACCCACTTGGATTTGTTGAACCAGTTGTACTGACTTAGCCATAAAAGAAATTATGAAGGGAGTGGGGTGCAGCACAGGACCCCCAAATGCTCAGCACTTGATACACATGAGGTTCTGGGCTCAACCCCCAGTACTGCCTCCAAACCAAATTTCAGTTGTTTCTTCTAGCAGATTTCAAGTAAAAATCAAAGTTGAAAAAGAAACTTACATAGATGGAAGTCATTTTGAATTGTTAGACTTTTTTTTTTTCAGAACCAGGGAATGAACTCAGGCCCTTGCACTTGCCAGGGAAGCACTTATTCCACTGAGCCATCTCCCCAGCCCCTCAATTGTTAGACTTAACCAAATGCCTCCACGCTAAATTCTTTTTAGTTGTTGTTACACATTTCTATTTGTATTTTTTCTTTTGATTTCTTATACTATGGAGACTGTGTGATATTAGTACATGTGTATGTGGTTTATTTCACTTATGAGTATATGTTCAAGTGGCATCCACTTCACTATAAATGCTTCAAGTTTATCATTAATTATAGCCAAGTAATATTCCATTATATAGAAATATCACATCTTTTTCAACCATTCCTCATGTGACAGGCATCTTGGTTGTTTCCAAGATTTGGCTATCACAAATTGTGCTTCTATAAACATAGGTACACATACATCACTATGATATGATGTTTTCAATTCCTCTGGGAAAATTCCCAGTAGGGGGATAGCCGGCTTCAATAAGATTTCTAGTCCTACTCTTTTGAGGAGTCTGCACACTGATCTCCATAAGGGTTGTGCCAGTCTACATTCCCACCAGCAGTGGAGAAGGGTTCCCTTTTCCCCACAACCTCTCCAACATTTGTTGTTGGTTGATTTCCTTATGATAGCCATTCTTTCTGGAGTGAGATGGTATCTCAGTGTTGTTTTTATTTGCATTTCACAGATGGCTAGCAATGTGGAGCATTTTTTCATATATTTATTCGCTTCTTTAATTTCGTCCTCTGAGGTGTATTCATCTCAGATACCAATTTCTGGATTGGGTCTTTAAATTTGAGGGCCCTAATGTACCTTAGTTCTTCATATATTCTAGAGAGCAGAACTTTGTCTGAGTGCTTATTAGTTAAGATTTTTTTCAAAATTTGTAGGTTTTATTTTCACTTTGTTGACAATTTCTTTTGATGTGCAGGAACTTCTCAACAAGAGTTGATCCCAGTCGTTAATTCTTTCAAGTGTTTCCTGTGCAAATACATGTTTGTTCGTGAACTCTTTGCCTACCCTTATGTCTTCAAGGGTTCCTCCTACTTTCTCTTCCAGGAGATTGAGTGTTTCTGGTTTAATGTTTAGATCTTTAATCCATTTTGACTTTAGCTTAGTGCATGGTGATAGACCTGGGTCAAGAATTTAGTCAGATAGTTAAGGTAAACTGAACTGCATATGTTGCAGGGTACTAATCAGCTTCTCTTTTGGATGGTTAACAACCTAAGTTCACAGATCAAAAATTGGAGAAATGGAAAGGCTGCAAGATCAGATCAGCCAACATTTTGGCCCTAGTCTTTCAAGGTCAGTGAAGACTCAGGACATAGGAGAACCTGTACTGTAACATCATGGAACTCAGTTGAGCCCCCAAATTTTCTGATCAAGGAGATTATGGAGCCACAGAGGAATGTGATCGATGATGTATAATGTGCCTAAGGAGAGTCACATGGAGAGAAAACTTTCTCTCAGGTTTTCACAGAGAGAAAACTGGTCAAGCAATGGCCATGACTCATCCACATGGCTGACACTGACAGAGGATCTACAGAGTGAGGTACAGGGTTACAGGATAAACCCTGTTTGACCTGACTGACCTCATCAGATACAAAAGCTACATTTTTTGTTATATAGGTCTTGTTTTATCTTGGTGTTAACCATTCAGCAGAAAAGTATAAAAATGAGGTACATAAAATAAGGCCATAATAATAAGTGGAGCTGTGAATGGCTCTCGTCAACAACTTCTTCAGGCCGGGTGTGGTGGCACATGCCTGTAATCCCAGCACTCAGGAGGCTGAGGCAGGAGGATTGTTGTGAGTTCAAGACAAGCCTGAGCTACAAAGTGAGTTTAAGGCCAGCCTGAACTGCATAGTGACACCCTGTCTCAAAAAGACAAAAAAAAAAAAAAAAAAAAAAAAAAAAAAAAAAAAAAAAAAAAAAAAAAAAAAAAAAAAAAAAAAAAAAAAAAAAAACTTCTTCAGATAACCCACTATTATTGCAGACTACTCGACTGTATTTGATTGTTTCATTGAGTTCAGGCATGTATAATAATTGAATGACAATGGAATGCCCATCTTTGACAGGACTAAACAGAAAAAAAGGGATACAAAGGAGAAACCATACGGTGTTTGTATAAACAGTACAGTTAGGATAAATATGCAGTACTTCTGTATAATTCTGTGAGAAGCAAGATTTGTGCTAATAGTGTTTGGATAGGATATTCTGTCAGCATCTTGTACTATATATAACTACTAGGAAGATAACAAGGCAGAAAGTATTAATTATTGAAACTGTACTGTAATTCAGCTTTAAAAAATAAGGTAAGTATATAGCTACATTCTCTTAATTCATTGATTCTCTAATGAATCACATCTACTCTAATGGTGTTTAGAAGAATATCAAGAATGCACCTTGTACAACAAAAAACCACTATGAAAATAATAGGCAATGTATTAATTTTTTTTTTTTTTTTGTCTTTTTGAGACAGGGTCCCACTATGCAGTTCAGGTTTGCGTCACTGCTATGGCAGCGGAGCTTGGGCCCAGGAGACAGCTCTGGGGAATAAGCGCTCGCCTGGCAGCCAACCATGGCGGCGCATGCCTAGAACCCCAGGACTCAAAAAGATGAAAAAGAGAAAGGAGCTGACTTCAAGGTTCCGTCACGCAAGACACACAGCACGCCCTCTCTCAGTAACCAATCGGGGCAGGCCTGCAGTAAAAAATAGTAATAAAATTAAAAATTAACAATAATAAAAAATAGGGCCAGTGAGGTAGCTCAGCCGACTAAGGGCCTGCTTGGGCAAGCGCAGGGCCGGTCGCATGCTGCGCTGGCCGAGCCTCGGATGCGCTGAGCAGGTGACCGAGTCTAAGTGCTGGCGCACATCTGTAAGCCCAGAGCTGGGGAGGCTGAGAAAGACAGGAGGCCCACTACAAGTCTGAGCTTCACAGTGAGGCCCTGTACCAAATGCATGCAATTAAAAAACATATATGAAGAATAAAACAGACATTAAGACCCTTTACATAAAAGATGTGGTGGCTACGGCCATGGTGGCCAAGGGGGAGGAGGAGGAGGAAATGCACATCAAGGAGGCCACGTGTAAGTAGATTGAAAGTGTGAGGAAGATTTCCCAGTAGTAATTCTGAAAAAGGTTAAGTGAACCTTCATTTTCAAAACTGCGTATTGAAAAGGAGCTGGGTTTGGAGGCGCAACTAAGGGAAGCTGAGGCAGGAAGATCCTGAGTTTAAGCCTAGGCTTGGCAATTTAGTGAGGCCCTGCCTCAGAAGAAAAACAAAAATCAAGAAGGCCTGAGGATGTAGCTCAGCGGAAAGGCCCTGCATGCAATTTCTAGCACTCCAAAGCAAAACACACACACACACACACTTGTTCATATCATTCTTAAAATAAAAGTATGCAAGTTCTATTTGTCTACAGATCAAAAGCAAGTTTAATCACCTTTAACCATATTTTTCTTTTCTTTCTTTGTTTCTTTTTTTTTTTTTTTTTGCAGAACCAGGGATTGAACTCATGCCCTTGCACTTGCCATGGAAGCATTTATTCCACTGAGCCATCTGCCCAGCCCAAATCATATTTTTAATAGAAGTGAACGATGCATTTGAGATAAATGTTCCTCAAACAAACATTATTATTTAGAAATAGCAATAGCAGAATCTACAGATGCATGTGCCACCAGGGTTATCCCTGCCACCTGCAGCCTCGTAGTAACTCTGAAAACAGACACTGGATTCAGGATCCGGAAGTTGAGTTTCTATTACTTTTTTCTTTTTGTTTTTTTGTCTTTCTCAGACAGAGTCTTTCTGTGCATTTCACGCTGGTCTTGAGCTCACTTTGTAGCTCAGGCTGGTCTCGAGCTCACAGCAATCCTCCTGCCTCAGCCTCCCGAGCTGGCCCCCATTCTTTCCAAACCTTGTCTCTGGCCTCTGCAATCACCACTCACCATAGCCACCTCCTTGGCCACCACCATCAATTAGCATCAATTACCTTTGCTAGTATCCACCACCATGGTAGCCATTGCCTGTATTTGAGGGTGCTATGAAGCCCCTATAGCTGCCATGGCTGCAATGTTAATCAACCAGAAACCTGAATCTGCACAAGTAGTGCCTACGGCATCTCCTCCTCTTCACTCCTCCATCTGTCCGGCTTCCTTGATGCGCATTTCCTCCTCCTCCTCCCCCTTGACCACCATGGCTGTAGCCACCACATGTCCTATTCTGCCTCCTCTTTCATGACTTCCTTGTCCATCATATGAGACGTGTTCATAACCACTGCTCCCTCCTGCTTGCCCCCCTGCTTGCTCCCAGGGACCATAGTACCTTTTCTGGAACAGCATGTCTCTTGGGGCAGAGGTTCAGTTTGTCAGGCACCTGCCCACCAACACCTTACAGATGGCACAGGCAGTCTTTTCTCTTAGAGAAACTGCTTATCCCTGAAAACCCCTACAGGTCTTGTCTTTTTTTTTTTTTTTTTTTTGTACGGAGTCCACAGGGTCTCGCTATAGATTGGACTTGTAGTGATCCTCCTGTTACTGGCCTCCCAAACACTGGGATTACAGGCGCACATCACCGTGCCCAGGCTCAGTGGTCCTCTCAGCGCACCCCAGGGGTGGGGCCAGCACAGCACACCAGGGATCAAACCCTGGTCCTTGCGTCTGCCTAAGCAGGTGCTTTAATCTGCTGAGTTATCTGGCCATCCCTCAGATCTTGTCTTGATGCAAAAAGATGGAGAACTGAAACAGTATTTTTTTTTAAATAATTTTTTTCTTGTATTTTAGAGAAGGGTCTACAGGGTGTTCATGGTCCCACTACTAGATCAGACTTGTAGTAATCTGCCTGTTTACAGCCTCCCAAGAGCTGGGATGACAGGCACGCACCACCACTCCCAATCTCAATGACTGGCTCAGTGCACCCTGAAGGCAGGGCCAGAACAGCAGGTCGAGGAATCGAACTCCAGGCCCCTGTGCCTGCTTACAGGCACTTTAGTCCATTGAGCAATTTGACTGCACCCCTCCCCTTTTTAAAAAATATTTTTAAACTAGCCGGGCATGGTGGCACAGGCCTGTAATCCCAACACTTAGGAGGCTGAGATTACAGGTTTGCACCATTACACCTGGCTAAAATAGTGTTTTTAGAAGATGAAGCATTATTTGGGCCTGTAAATCTTGGCTAATTTTGCTATCTGTTTCTTAGTTCTGCCACACCAGCCAAAGGACTATGCGGTGACATTTTATCAGCCGTCATATCCATTGGGGGACGGCTTAGTTCATCGCCTCTGCCTTTCCCCAGTGGGCTGGTTCCACTGTTTTCTTCAATAAAGGCTTTCCAACAGGACTGAGTAGTTTCTGTTTTTTGTTGTTTTTTTGCCCACTCAGCCCACCCTGGGGGCGGGCTGGTGTGGCTTGTGGTGCCAGGATCGAACCTGCCCCTGTGGGCTTGCCTGAGTAAGCTTGCCTAAGCAGGCACTTCAGACCACTGGCCCTAGGGAGAATCTTGGATGAGTGCTGCCTTTTATTTCTGTCAATCTCACTGAAGAGTCAGAATATGCATGTGGGAGGTGATGACTCTGAAGACTGTTTAGATGGAAACAGTTACACTTTCTCTGAGAATGTCACCATCCTGTGGCTAACAGGGCAGTTGTAGGCCCCTCAGCCACCACACCCAACTCCTGTCATCTCTTGGAAGGGCTCGCTGCCACACCTTCTTGAGCTCCTCTTCCTCCTCCTCCTCCTCCTCCTCATTCTTCCTACTCCTCTTGCTCCTTTTCCACTTCTTTTTTCCCCCTCTTCATCCTCTCCTCTTTCTTGTCCTTTTACTCTTTCTTCCTTTTTTTTTTTTTTTGAGGCGCTGGGAATTGAACACAGAGTCTCACACACATCAGACAAGTGCTTTACCACTGAGTTACATCTCCATCTCTTCGTATTTATTTTTATTTTTGTAATGTATATGGTTGTTGCAGGGTCTCACTATGCAGCTTGGACTTGTGATCCTCCTGCTTTCATCCTCCCCAACGTTGGCATTACAGGCGTGTGCCACGGGGGGGGGGTGGGGCTGGCACAGCATGAGGTGTCAGGATTGAAAAACACGGCACCTCGCTTGCCTCAGCAGGTGCTTTAGTCTGCTGAACTATCTTGCTGGCTCCCCCATCACTTTTCTTTCTCTCTTTTTTTTTTTTTTTGGCAGAACCAGGGATTGAACTCAGACCCTTGTGCTTGCCAGGGAAGCACTTATTCTACTGAGCCATCTCCCTGGGCCATCTCCCAATCCCTTAAAATTTTATTTTGAAACAGAGTCTTACACATGGGCTCTGTCACTGGACTCCAAAATCTACATTTGTACGTTCACACTATTGTTTTGCATTTCCATTCAAAATCCTTTTTTTTTTTTTAAATTTCTTTTTCCTCTCCCTTTTTTTTGGGTAGAACCAGGGATTGAACTCAGGCCCTTGCGCTTTCCAGGGAAGCACTTATTCCACTGAGCCATCTCCCCGATCAAATTATAATGAATCAGAATTGCACTATATTTGACAGACTCACACCTTCTAATACCAGATTCATGCGTTTCTATTCATGTCCCTATTTTAGCAGGGCTGTCAGATCAGCATATGCATCTCAGGCACTTTCTTTCTGTGAGTGTCGTGTCTACGTCGCAGCCAGTGCTCGGGGAGGGCACCATGGTGCCACTCCTGCTTCCCAACAAGTATATTCAACAACAGAAATTTAGAAGTTTGCCCAGCATCTTACAGTTCCTAGCAAGCCCAGCCCAGGGGGCCAGGGAGATGGCTCAGTGGCACAAGCACCTGCCTGGTAAGCACAAGGTCCCAAGTTTGATACCCAGTAACAAAAAGAAAAAAGAAACAGAACCCTGCCCTGATCTGGTAGCTCCGATCCCCAGGGGCGTGGCTCAGGGGCTGAGCCTTTGCCTCCGATGCGCAGGGCCAGCACCCCAATAAACAGTCCTCTCTCGGCGCTTACCTTTCAATGTCACATGCTTCTGATGTCCTTTCTTTCTTTTTGTTTCCCCTGTACGTCTCACCCCCCAGAGTGGATGAGAAATAGGCAGGCCTTAAGTCAGATGACGTGGTCATCCACCATCTTCCCCAGTAGTTGCCAGCTGTGTAGACAGGACCGTGGCTGGCTTCCCCAACCCCTGTGCACATGGGCTCCCCCCGGTAACGCTTGAAAAAGACTAGTGAAATCTGAACAAGCTCTGTAGGCTGTAGCAGTATCACTTTCTTGGTTTGGATATTGTACTATTGCCATATAATATGTCATCAGGGGAAGCTTGTTTAAGGATATAGGGAACTCTGCTATTTTTGCAATTTCCTATGAGTTTATGTGTTTTGTTTTGTTTCAGATAGGATCTTGCTATGTAGTTCACCATGGCCTTGAGCTTGCTGTGTAGCTCAGGCTGGCCTCAAACTTGTGACCTTTGCCTTTTGAGTGCACATGTTTGGCTTGAGTCTGTGGTTATTTTTGTTTGTTTTGTTTGAGACAGGGTCTCACTTTGTAGTTCAGGCTAACCTTGAACTCCCTATGTAGCTCAGGCTGGCCTTGAGCTCATGGCAATCCTCTTGCCTCAGCTTCCCAAGTGCAGGCATGTGCCACCATACGTGATTCTAAGATTATTTTTTATGGTTTTTTTTTTTTTTTTTTTTTTTTGGCAGAACCGGGGGCCCTTGTGCTTGCCAGGGAAGTGCTTATTCCACTGAGCCATCTGCCCAGCCCCTTCATCAGAAATTTCTAAGTGTCGTGCTTTCGTTCTAGATCGCATGGATGGCCATCCCCAGAGCCCAGTGAGCCGGCTCAATTTAAAATCTGCTTTTCTGTTTGGGACAAAGTCACAATTGCAGCAGGTGAAGCCGCAGTGCAGTAGTCCTGAACACACATATTTCTCCAGAGTTCAAAACCAGAATGATAGCAAGAGAGAGGTGTGGTCGTCGGAGAGGACGGGCGCTGCTGCTCCCTCCTCCAAGGCGTCCAGCTTGCGACAGCGTTGTTGGCAGGAAGTGTGGCAAGGCAAGCGGTAAAGGGGTCTCGCCGAATGCCCTTCTGTATGACTGGGAGGCGCATTGCTAAAATAATGGCCGGGTGGCGAGAAGGGGGCTTACTATGCAAAACCGGAGAAAATCAATGGTGATAATGTCAAAGTGTAATCCATTGTGAGATACCAAGTTGAAAAATATGTCTTTCTCTATTAAAGCATACACCAGTGATTCACATAATCTAAGAGGCTGATTTAATTTTCTTAACTTCAAGGGCATGACTGTTTGTTTGCATTTATATCTATAGATAGATAGATATAGATTATGTACAGATATGCATAGATGTGTGGTGTGTGTGTGTGCGTGTGTGTGTGTGTGTGTGTGTGTTACTGGGGATTGAATCCAGGACTTCTGCACTGAACTGCATCCCTTTATCCTCTTTTTTTTTTCAGGTACCTAGGATTGAACTCAGGATCTTGCACTTGCCAGGCAAGCGCTATTCTACTGAGCTTGTCCCCTTTGCTTTTTGCTTTGAGGCAGTGTCTTGCCAAGTCGCTGCATTGCCCATATGGGCTTGAACTTGTGATTCTTCGGCCCCAGCCTTCCATGGTGTTGGGATTAGAGGTATGTGCCACCAAATGGCCCCTGACTATATTTTAAAATTTTATTTATTTATTTATTACTTTAAATATGTTTAATAGAGGATCTATAGGGTCTCATTACATAGATCGGACTCAGCGATTTTCCTGTTTTCAGCCTCCTGGCGCTGGGATTGCAGGCGTGTGCACCACCATGCCTGGACTCGGTCAACGGCTCGGGGTGCCGGGGGTGGGGGGCAGGGCCGGTGCAGCATGAGGTGCAGCGGATCATACCCTGGTCCCTGTGGGTGCCTAAGCAGATGCGTGGTCCTCTGAGCTCTCTCTCTGGCCTTTAAATTTATTTCAGTCTAAACAGTGAGAAAGAGCATGAACTTTTTACTATAGATTGTTTTTTCCAGTGCTGGTGCTTGGGCCTTGAGCCTCACACATGCTGTACTGGAGCTCTACCACTGAGCTATCCCCAGAACCCCTTGAACACACACATTGAATGTTTTTGTTTTCTTCCATGCCATAGGGGATTCAGCACAACCTAGGAAGGGAGTCTTCCCCTCAAAAACATACAGCCTCACTGCATTCACCCCAAGCCCTTATGAGTGAAAATATTTTCCTTCTCTTTCCAGTGGCATTTGAAGACTGAGTTCTTCAGCCCTTGGGGAATGTTTTTTCAATAGGTAGTGACTTAGTGTCCTTCATGGGTGGCCCATCATAGTTTACTAGGGTGCAAAAGGGGGGGGGGTGACACCGGACACAATGGAGCACTCTGGGCTGTGCCGGGCCCTCTCCAGCTTCCACCCAGCTTTTGGTGGGATGGGGGTGGGGACTCCCTGGGTTGCCTGCCCACAGGTGGAATCAGGTTCTTTCTAGGGCTGCCAGGAATGCCACAAAAGTGTCTGTCTCGTTGACTGTGTCCTTGAAATACTCTAGGGCCTTGGAGGGGTGGGGAACACAGAGCAAGACCTCACGGCTGTGCTTAGCTGGGGGACGGGGCTTTCTCAAGCTTCAGGCCCTGAGTGACTGGGGACACCTAGGAAGGGGCATGGCCCAGCAAGGCACAGGGGGGCGGGGCTCTGAGATGCCAGGAGAATCTGAGCCAGGCTGACGGCTGTTGCCCAGACAGCACGTACAGGTGCTTTGGCAATAGGTGAGCAGCCTCTTCTCTCGCCATGCCAGCATCCATCAGGTCACCTTGAGACCACAGAGCAGTTGATGTCCTGTTTCTTTTTCACGGTTCTTTTTTTTTTTTTTTTTCCAGAATCCGGGATTGAACTCAGGTCCTTGTGCTTGCCAGGGAAGCACTTATTCTACTGAGCCATCTCCCTGGCCCCTTCAAGATTCTTAATTGCAGGCCACAGAAGCTCATTTCTGTAAATTAAAGTGAAAAAAAGAATTTACCAAATGCTACTTGGCAGTTCACAGAACTCAGATAAGAACCAGAACCACAGTCCAGCTACAGCCCTAGTGGTTGATACACTGTGTCAGCCTGGCTGGTAGGGGTCCCCCCCTGGAGCACAAGTGGTCCTGCCCCAGAGTGACTCATGGCTGAGCACAGAGACCATAAAAGGGCTGAGGAAGCGGCGGATGCTGCCCTCTGCCCAGGAATGGTCTTCGCCTTCAGCTTGGCCTTCATCGCCTGGCTTGCAGTGCGGACTCTTCGGCCTCCTGCTTGGATTCTTCACTGGAATTGCAGACTCTTCAGCACCCATCACAGACTCTTGCAGATCCATTAGCTGACGAACAGAGACTTGCACGGAGCACAGCAGTGAGCCTCAGGCCGGGTGTGCAGACGCCCTCTGGACACTCCCTCATCCGACTCTGCGCTGGCTGTTGTAAGCCAGTCTTGTAATTCCTTTACATGGTATATCTTTTTTTTTTTTTTTTTGGCAGAACCGGCGATTGAACTCAGACCCTTGCGCTTACCAGGGAAGCACTTATTCCACTGAGCCATCTCCCTGGCCCCCTACATTGTATATCTTGTGTTAATATCTGTTCCTTGTATTGTATCTGTTCCTCTAAGTAAAATCCTGACCAATACACAGCCCAGTAAGGACAGTATGGCAACTAGCATCTGGTTTTTGGAGCCATAGTGTGAAACATTCTATTATTATTATTTTTTTTTTTTTTAAGTGGAACTGGGGATTGAACTCAGACCCTTGTACTTGCCAGGCAAGCACTTATTCAACTGAGCTATCTCCCTGGCCCCTGAAACATTCCATTATTATTATTTATTTAATTTAATTTTATTTTAGTCTTTTTGAGACAGGGTCTCACTATGCAGTTCAGGCTGGCCTTAAGCTCACTTTGTAGTTCAGGCTGGTCTCGAACTCACAACAATCCTCCTGCCTCAGCCTCCCGAGTGCTGGGATTACAGACATGTGACACCACGCCCGCCTACCATTATTTTCCAGTATAGATTTTGTCTCCTGTCTCTAACCTGGTGACTCCCTGTCTGCGAGCGTGGAGTCCTGCCCTGCTGGCTTTGGATGTGGCCATGTGATCCGCGCAGACTAACGAGTGAGGACAGCATGACGATGTGCCCCATCTAAGCAGAAGGCCCAGGAAGCATCATGAGTTCTGTTCCTGCCCTCCCTCCTCTGCCATCTTGCACAAGGCAGGCAAGCCCCAGGCAGCAGAAATCATCTGAGCCCAATCCCCAGCCTGGAACACAGCCTGGCAGAGCCCAGCAGAGCCCAGCTGAGCCACTGGCTACCCACAACCAACCTGAAGAACTGGGAGTGAGAAATGCACACCTGATGTTGGACGGTGCTGAGATTTGGGGGTATTTGTTACCAGAAGGAAAGCTGATCGTGCCTGCATTAGTCAGCTTTCCCAGCTAAGACACAACACCCAACACTCAGGTCATAAAGAAGGAGTGGTTTCACTTGGCTCACAGTTTTAGGAGATTCAGTCCGTGGTTGGATGCCTCTAAAGCAAAAATCTCATAGTGATATGCACAAGAGACTCCATTTTATTTTATTTTATTATTATTTTGGCTGGATTATAGGTGCATGCCACCATGCAGGGCTGGCACAGCATGTGGTGCCAGGGATCAAACTGCAGTCCCCTGTGCCTGCCTAAGCTTTCCTAAGCAGGCGCTTTACACCACTGAGCTATCTCACCAGCCCAGGAGACTAAAATGTCACTTAAGTTCACCTAAACTGTAGATAAACTCATCCCCTCACCCCCTCCCATGTAGCTGACCATACACCTACTAAGGGGGAAAAAAAGGTCATAAAATTAGGAACAAATAGTTAGAACAAATTGGGAAGTAGGGTAAATGTTAAACCCCAACACCCACATGACTGACAGGTGGTTCAGAGTGTCTGGGAAAGGGCTGGGGAGATAGCTCAATAGGACAAGCACCTGCCTGGCAAGCACAAGGTCCTGAGCTCAATCCTTGATAGTGAAAAAAAAAAAAAAAGAGTATCTGGAAAGTGTAAACCTTGTTACAGTTATGTGGAATTCTTGTAAAATTCTTGAGAATGAGGTAATGTGATACTGTAGTTACTATGGAAACCTGCAAAGTATGTAACCTGGAGGTGAAGTCCAAAGGAACACTGCCATTTTGTTTTCTTGACTTGGATCAAGGTGTAAGTCATTGGTTTTCTTTTTTCTTTTTTTGTATTTTAGGGAAGGGTCTCCAGGGTACTCAGGGTCTTACTACTAGATCAGACTCATAGTGATCCACCTGTTTACAGCCTCCCACGAGCTGGGATTATAGGTGCATGCCACCATGCCCAGTCTCAATCAAGATCTCAGCGACCCCTGGGGGCGGAGCTGGCATGGTAGGTCCAGGGATGGAACCCCTGGCCCCTGCGCCTGCTTGCAGGCACTTTAATCCACTGAGCTAATTGGCTGGCTCTGGTTTTCTTTCTTTAAAAAAAATTTAATCTTTTATCTGTTGTTTGGTACAGTGTCTTGCTATGCAGCTCAGACTGATAGTGACCTTCCTGTCTTAGTCTCCCCAGTACTGGGATTATAGGCATGTGCCACCAAACCTGGTTTCAGTGGCCAGCACAGTACTGGCATGGCATGCAGTACCAGGGGATCAAACCCAGGTCTTTGTGCTTGCCTGGCAGGCACTTAGACCCACCCCTCTCCTGAGCTATCATCCCAGCCCAGGTCATTAGTTTTCTTTCTTTTTTTAATATATTTGGTACAGGGTCTCACTATGTAGCCTGGACTCATAGTGATCCTATTTCCATCCTCCTCAGCACTGGATTATAGGCCTGTACCACCATGTTCAGTCTTGGTGGCCAGCTCAGCACACCTGGGGGTGGGGCTAGTGTAGCATGTGGTGCTAGGGATTGAACCCTGGTCCCTAAGGTCACTGGTTTTCAATAAAGCTTTGTTCCTAAGTTTTGGTCTCTTGTGAGTGCTTCTTTTGCTGAATTTTGCCACAATAGCAGAGGGATATGGCAGAGCAAAGTTTATGGTCTCTGGGAAGCAGAGCAGGGGGACAATGTTAGAGAGGAAGGGGCAAGGGACAGTAGGTAGTACACAAGGTCACACCTCCATGACCCACCCAGACACAGCCAGCAGTGTGCTATCTGCTAGTGGTTAACAGTCACCGCTACAAATGACCACCTTAGACTCCAGCCCCTCCTCTGCTTCTCTAACTGCAGATACAGAATCCCATGTGAGGATACCCCAGTGCTTCAACCCACGTCACACACACCCCTGTGGAAGTAGATGGGTCCCATAACCAAGACTGATGGGCTGATTGTCTTGGTTGAACGGTGTCCTCCAAGAGTTGGTGTCGCCACAAGCCTCAGAATGTGGCCTTATTTGGAAGTAGGGTCTTTGTACATGTAATTAGTAAAAAAGAGGCCACACTGAATTGGAGTGGGCCCCAATCCACTGACTAGGAAAACAGAGGCACAAAGAGAGACGAGAGAAGTGGCATGAGATGACAGGGACTGGGGCACATGTCTACAAGTCAAGGAATGCCACAGGCTGCTGGTGGCCAGCAGCGACTGGGAGGAGGCCTGGAACAGTTCCTGACCTAGAGCCTTTCGGGAATATGGCCCTGCTGGCACATTCATTTCAAACTAATTTCTACTGTATTTGAGTTGATGTCTTGCTATGTTGCTCAGGTGACCCTGAGCACCCGGACTCAAGAAGCCTCTTGCATCTGCCTCCCAAGTAGTGAAAACTGCAGCTGCGTACCACTGTGACCAGCTAAATAAGCTCTCTAAGTTTATAGCTCCTTGTACAGCAGACTTCAGAAATGCACACAGTGGACAAATCCTCAACCATCAGAAGGAAGCATAGAGGTGAACCCTGTTTTGATTTCTCATCCAATATTATATTGATAATATGCTGAAACAATAATTCAAGGCAACTATTCTTCCCTGTATTGTTTGGCTTTTATAGAAGCAGTTAACGTGGGAAGTGGAAGGGCAGCCAGAGTGTTCCTGCGTGCCATGGGCTCTGGAGAAAGTTTTCTTTTGTTTTGTTTTTGTTACTGTTTTGCAATAGTGCATTGAACCTAGAGTCTTCATTGTCAGCTACCTTGACAGCCCCACCTCCTCTTTATTTTAAGAGAAGAGCTCGTGCAATCTTCCTGCCTCCGTCTTCCGGGGGGATAAGATTACAGGTGGGTATGGACCACCATGCCGCTGAACTGGGTATGGAGGATCTATCTTTGCTTGTAGTCCATTTACTCCAAAGTTAAATTTGCCAGGATAGGGCTATGCTATTTAAGGCCCTTTTGGGGAAAAGTGCCTTTATAAAGGTCTGAGTCTCATAGTCCAGGTACTATGGACTGTGTCTAGCTGTCCTGCCAAAGCATCATGTATGTTATGGGGCAGACACGGTTGGAGGAGTGAGTGGCTTGAGGGGCGGGGCCCGAGGACCAGGGCAGGGCCAGAGAGGCACAAACTGTTAAACTGACTGACTAGCCTGTGCTTTCTCTGAAATGTGGAGAGGGTCATCCTGGACACAGGAGCACCCCAGCCTCTCCTCCAGTGTCTTGAAATCTCCAGTAACTGTGACCTAAATAAACCCTTCCTTCCCTCATTTTGAGTGTTGGGTATTTGTCCCAGCGATGACAGATCAGTAACTAAGACACTAGGGTCCTATGTGAAACCCAGGCTGGAGTTTGATATCCAAACAAGAGCTAAGTTGGTTCCATTAGCTCGGAATCAGATGCACAAGTCTGCCCAGAAGAATAGTGTAGACAAGCCGGGCGTGGTGGCGCAGGCCTGTAATCCCAGCACTTGGGAGGCTGAGACAGGAGGATTGTTGTTCGTTTGAGACCAGCCTGAGCTACAAAGTGAGCCTAAGGCCAGCCTGAACTGCGTAGTGAGACCCTGTCTCAAAAAGACAAAACAAAACAAAACAAAAATAAATAATGTAGTCTACGGGATTGCCCCAAACCACCTTGGGACAACTCAAAGCATAGAAGCAGGTGTTTTACACGTCTTTTTAAAATTGGAGGTTCAGCAAGGCAGTGGCTCGGAGAAGAGCGACGGGCTGCTTCACTTAGGTCACAGAGAGGCTCCTGAGCTGCGCATCATGCCTGGCTCTCTGGCTCTTGTTGGAGCCTAACTTCCGTAAATCAACTGTCAGAAGGTATTTTTTAAATATGAAATATCAGGTGATAAAAAGTCATTATTAACTAATTTTTCAGGTGTCTATCTTTCTTTTTCTTGGCTGGCTCGGGATGCCTTCAGGGCAAGTCTGGTAAGACTTGAGGATCTGGGGGGGATTGAACCACAGCATCCTGAGTGCTTTGTTTAATCAGTCACTTAAACAACTGAGCTAATAGGCAGGCCCCTGGAAAAAGTCTATCTTTATTTATTTATTTTTGGCAGAACAGGAGATTGAACTCAGGCCCTTGCACTTGCCAGGGAAGCGCTTATTCCACTGAGCCATCTTCCCAGCCCCAAAAAGACTATCTTTAAAGAGGTCCATACAGAAATATGTAGGTGCAAAATGCCATAAGGTTGGAATAGGCTTTTAAAATATTGTAATGAAAAATAAATTAAATAGTATAATATAAGCCAGGCATGGTGGTGCACACTGGTAATCCCAGGCTGAGGCAAGAAGATCGCTATAAGGCCAGCCTCAAGTACATAGTGAGTTCAAAGCCAGCCTGAAATACATGATGAGATCCTGTCTCAAAAAACAAACAACAAACAAAACCCCTGTAATGTAGATCCTAATTTTACCCACTGCTTCTGGGTAATAGATGTGCTATCCACTGGCCTGTCTACCTTTCCTTAGTATGTATGCATTTTGAAAACAAGCAAATTGAAGAACCAATATATCTAGCCAATGAAGATTTACTTGGTTGAGCCCTGAGAGTTGAACATACACCAAGGCATGACTTTTGAGTGAGTTCCATTCCAGGAGAGCAATCATAAATCACACTCAGGGCTGGCCGAATAGCTCAGTGGATTAAAGTGCCTGCAAGCAGGTGCAGGGGCTGCAGGAGGGGGGGGGTCGATCTCCAGGCCCGTCATGCCAGTTCCACCCCAGGATGAGCCAGCAATTGAGACTGGGTGCAGTAGCGAGCACCAGTAATGCCAGCTCTTGGGAGGCTGTAAACAGGTGGATCACTATGAGTTCAATCTAGTAGTGAGACCCTGAACACCCTGGAGACCCTTCCCTAAAGTACAAATCAATCAATCACACTCATTCCTAATCCAATAAAGTGAGTCTCATACAGTACACCTGTGAATCTTCACTGGCGAAACTAAGCAGTTTAGCAGAACAGACGTCCAGCTCCTGAAATGTGGGGATCCCCTAACCCAACGGCTGCCCTACCATCCTGTCATTCGATGCTGAAGCCCTCGCCAGGCCTCTGGCTCTACCCACAAACAATGTTTTCAGATCTATCCCTCACAGCCCCCTGTAAACTCAGGAGAATCCCACAGCTGAGACACACTGCATATTTTTTTCAGACGAATTTGAGAAAAGCGTCCCACATGAAAGAGGCAGAGGACAGGCATGGTGGTGCACACCTATAATGCCAGCACTCAGGAGGCTGAGGCAGGAGGATGGCTGCGAATTTGAGATCAGCCTGGGCTACATGATGAGTTTAAGGCCAGCCTGACTCTGAGCACACACACACACACACACACACACACACACACACACAATTTACACAAGCAAAACAGAGAAGGCCCTTAAGAGCATGGCTACCCAACCCACAGACAGGACCTACAGGTGAAGTCACCCCATGGCTTCTGCTCAAGCACCAGGCACAGTACAGCATCTCCAGGTGCCCTACTCAAGGAGCAGATCGGTGTGGACAGAACAACGATGCAGGGAATGGTACAAGATGAAAATATACACAGAGTGGAACAATAACAACAAAAGCCTGGAACACATGTCCTAACTCTAAATGCTCAAAATTAATGCTCAGTAAAAGAAGGGAGCGGTGGGGATCGGCACTCAATGTACTCACACATTGGGTGGGGCACAGGCCCAGCTCTGAATGCCTCATGCAGCCGGGAATAACTTGGCCCACAGATTAGTTTAAACTGGGTTATCTAATCCATCTCTGCACTGTGGCTGAGCCATGGGGCAGGGAAACCGCAAGCCCACACCAGGGTTGTTCTGAAGAAGGGGACCCCGGACTGAAGAGAAAGGCAAACGTTTACCAGACTTTGTTCTGCAGAGTGTGTGTGTTTCTCGGGCTGCTCTAGTCTCCAGGCCAGCAGAGCTGCTTTCTGGGGGTAGAAGTAGGGGGCAGGGAGTGGGGGATGGGAGAAGAGGAGGGGGGTGTCAATCACTCAGCAAAGGACACAGTGTTTGGAGTGTCCCAGGCTGGGCCATTGTCCCAGCCTTACCATGAATCTTGCCAGCTGGCTGAGACTGGCCCAGCCCGTCCCTGGAGGAGAAACTGCTGAACTCCGGCTTTGTGTGATACATGATTAATTGCTACTATGTTAGTATATATGTGCTGCAGAGGGAAGCATGATTGCAATAATGATAAGAGAGTAGAGCTGGCCTCTTGGAATTTATCTCATGGTTTGTTTTATTTATTTGGGATTATAAAAACATTACACAAACAGAAAAGCAGAATACCACCACCACCACCACCACCACCACCACCACCACCACCACCACCACCACCACTAGTACTACTAATGGTGGCCAGCCAAATAGCTCAGCGGATTAAAGCGCCTGCAAGCAGTCACAGGGACCAGGGGCTTGCGTGCCAGGCCCGCCTCCCAGGGCGCACTGAGACAGCAATTGAGACTGGGAGTGGTGGTGCGAGCCTGTAATCCCAGCTCTTGGGAGGTTGTAAACAAGTAGATCACTACAAGTCCGACCTAGTAGTGAGACCCTGAACACCCTGTAGACCTTCCCTAAAGTACAAAAAAGATAATAATAATAATAATAATTTATTTATTTATTTATTTGGCATACACAGGGGCCAAGGGTTCGATCTCTGGCCTGCCATGCTGGTCCAGCACCAGGGTGCACTGAGACAGCGAATGAGACTGGGCGTGGTGGTGCAAGCCTGTAATACCAGCGCTTGGGAGGATGAAAAACAGGAGGAGCGCTACGAGTCCGATTTGTGTAGACCTGTAGACCTTGCACTAAATAAATATTATTATTATAAATAATAATTTTTATATTTTTCTCAATAAAATTGTTTAAAAAATAATTTTGGGGGGCTAGGGAGATGGCTCAGCGGAATAAGCACTTCCCTGGCAAGCACAAGGGCTTGAGTTCAATCTTGTTCAGCCAAAAAAATAATAATAAGTTTTTTTTTCAATACCAGGGATTGGGG
>PVKA01015208.1:0-50595 GCA_004027165.1 Ctenomys sociabilis
CCTAACCAAAAAAAAAAAAAAAAAATTGAGCTCCTGGAGCCATGACAAAGACCCCAGGTTGTCTGTCTTGCATAAGCAGCGTGGCACCAGGATACTCTGGAGCTCATGCTGCCTGGTTCTGGCCTGGAACCTGATGTACATGGAGCTGCCATAGATAGTCACCACCTGGGTCATTCAGGGGTTCTGGCCCTGTGTCCTGTGGCTCAGGAGATGCTCACAGCCCTTCAAAGACTGTGAACAGACTCCGGTATGCATCATTCATTAATAATACACTCTAGTAGCCAGCTGTAAGGTCATCATTTTTTTATTTTTTATTTTTTTGTATTTTAAGAAAGCGTCTACAGGGTGTTCAGGGTCTCAGTGCTAGATCAGACTCATAGTGATTCACCTATTTACAGCCTCCCAAGAATGGGATTACAGGCTCATGTGACCACACCCAGTCTCAATTGCCATCTCAGTGTGCCCTGGGGATGGGGCTGACACAGCAGGGCACACTGAGATGGCAAAGGAGACTGGGTATGGTGATTGAACCCCTAGCCCTGTGCCTGCTTGCAGGCACTTTAATCTGCTGAGCTATTTGGCTGGACCAAGGTCATCAATTAAAAAGAATCCTACTAACTTCTGGCACAAAACCAATGCCATCAAAACTAGAAGCAGCCCAGAAGCAGCCTAAGAGGTAGGGCCCCTGATGTACCACAGTGGGCTGGTGATGTGGCCTGCCCCATTCCCTGGAAGCAACTCTGGCTTCCCTCGAGGGTTGGGAAGGCACAGGAGGTAGCTGGTGGATTGAGCCATCCTGGGGGTCGTCTCTTGGCCTGGTGTGGCCTGGGTCTGGCTCAGATGGGGAGACTTTGCAGTTAAGCAATGAAGATGCACCGTCCTAGAGGCTGGTTCCTTTTTTTTGCAGCTACAAGTTTGCAGGAAACATTGGTTGAATGTCCATCAGCTTTTGAACTGACAACCTAGGGGTTGGTAAGGCTTCTGGAGTTGTCATGTCCTATCTATGTTGCCTATGTGTTCAGCAAATTTAATTGAGTCAGACTTGATATCACTGGTGGAGTGGGGCTCGGCTGGCATTTCTGGGGGTCATTATGGAGCAGTACATCAAGGAGCATGCACCATTTTGACCCAGAGATTTCTAGCTGGGGGCATATTATGAGTATCTGCAACACTAGGCCATGAACAGGCACATCCTACAGTGTTCATAATGTCGGGAACTCGAGAATCGCTTCATTGTTCCTCAGTAGGAATTAGATCAAATAAAATACGGTAGAGCTGTGAAGTGTCAGATTACATCATTGAATATCAGCATTCAATGAAATGGAAGACAAATGGGAAAAACTTGTAATAGGTAAAGTTGTAAAAGAGATCAAAAGAATAGATAAGTATATCTCATTTAGATCCAAGATAAGAAATAAAAACAGCGTACTGGGCAATGTATAGGTGTATATAGATATGCATATGTATATGTGAAGGAATCTCTAGAACATGTTTGTGTCAGGTATTTAATATATGGTATGATGTTGGAGGGGTCATTTTTGGGAGTTATAGGTACTAGTAAGCTCTGCTTTAGTGCACATTTTAAGCTGCTCTATAATAAAATTGCAGGTTTTGAATGTTGCAATACAAAGATAGTGCACAGTAGGTGCTATTAGAACTCATTGTAGTTTGAAGAGTGAGGGGGTGGTCTGGGGTTCTGGGAAGCAAATTGGTGGAGGTCTGTCTCAGAATGATTCAAATGATGTGAAGGAGGTGGCTACAGTGGGGATGAGTGCTCTGATGTCACCCCTTGTGGACTGGTGATTTGAGCCCTTCACATTGCTTGCAAGAGGGAAGAAGTTCTCAGTGGACCAGAGTGGCTGTGCCTGGTGTGAAGCTTTCTCTGTGTGTCTGTGGTCCAGTGCTAGCTCTTTTCATAGGAGTGCCCCTGGGAATCTCCTGACCCCCACTTGTTGGGACTGGCTTTTGTATCTGAGGCTCCTGCCTGAATCTGGCTCCCTTGGCTGGTTCGCATGTTTCCTAACATTGCCTCTGTTCCTCCTCCCACTTAAGTCTCCCTTTTCTATTTATGATCTTACTCATTTCTAAATATAGAGTTCAGCATATTCACATAATTGCTCTACCATCACCACTGTCTATCTCCAGAGTGTTTTCATCTTTCCCAGCGGAAACTCTTGTGTCATTAAATATTGACTCCTCAGCTCTTCAGCCCATGGCATCTCCCATTCTGCTGTCGGTCTCTATTTATGAACCTGATGGCTTGAAGACCTAATATAAGGAGAACCATATAGTACTTACTGTGTCTGGCTTATTTCACTTAGCCTAATGTCCCCGAGGTTCATTCATGTTGTAGTATGTATCAGAATTTCTTTCCTTTTACAGGATGAATTATATTCAGTTGTATGGACAAACCACTTTCTGAATTCTGGGTGCTCAACAGGCAGTGTCCTAAGCCTCGGGACAACCTTTGATCTAGGCATACATAGCCACCAGTTTGTCCAGGTGGGGATGCTGGGGCTGACTGCATGAAATATGCCTAGGTATCCCTACTCTTGTGTGATTATTCAAGGAAGGAACTTTAAAGTGATGTTTACAGTGATACAGGGAATGAATGCCATGTAAGTGGAGCCCCAGGTGGGAGCAACAGGAGCTGGCCTGACACCTGAGAGTCACCTGTGGGAATGGGACATTGGCACATGGTGAGACAGCCATGAGCTTCTGCTGTGCCCTTGTGGGAGCACTGACACCGAATGCTTGGCCAAAAGGCTTCCAGCTGTGGCTAAGATCAGTGGGTGCCCCATGCTAAAAGTCTCAGAGCCTGTTGCTCAGGTGGGAACAGGGTTAGGCCAGGATCTCAAGCTTGATTAGGGGATGATTTTTGTATCAGGGCCCGATAGGGGCTGTCATCCATCACCCCAGTTGAAGACTTTGCATAGCAAGTATGTATCTTCTGGCACAAAAACTCCACACTCTCTGGCAATATGTGACCAGGGAGACATTTGTTCAGGGCTCACAAAGTATTCTGCTAACAGCTTTCCACAAAACTACAGCTACACTGCAAGCTCAGCAGTACAAGGTATATCTTTTAATAACGAGGTGTTCCAAGTGACTTGACTGGGCTGCTAGCCTAGCTGACTCTGTCCATGACAGAGAGGCCTCTCTAGAGCCTGACCAGCTGCCAGGCACATGGGTGCACCCTCCTGCTCCAGGAGCAGGGCAGTGATCCTCAGCAGGTGCTCACTTGGGTCAAACACTGCCCTTTGGCCCATGGTCATGATAGAAACAAAACCCATGTTTGCCACAGAAGAGGACAACGCTTTGTTTTTAGCTTCATGAGTCATCCTAGATACTGAAATGTGAAAGCAGATTCCAAGCTGGGGTCACATAGTGTTCATGCTCCGTCATGTTCCAGGGGTGTCTGTGATGTGAAAAATGGCCATACATCCTTCTTAGCCAGTAGAGTAGCCATAGGAACAAAGCTCAACTAATGATCTTGCTAACCTATGAACACCAGCCAGGATTAGCTGTTTGACCTTGAGTGTAGGATGCTTAGAATGTGTGTGTGTCTAAGATACATGTACATTAGTGTGTGTGTGTGTGTGTGTGTGTGCATGTGTGAATGTGTTAAATTGAACAGGCATTCATCTGCATTGACTTACAATAGCAGGAAGTTTATATGGTTCAATCTAATATATATGGGTGAGTGTGTATATATTTTACATTTTAGAAACATTTTTTCCTGAATGTAAAATATGATAAACTTGTCAGAATTTGGAAACCAAAGAAAAATAGCAGAGCTTGTAGGGGCCACTAAGTCTGGGATTCAGACCTCCATGAAAATGCTGCACTAGCTGTTCCGTAGGCCTGAACCCCAGTTTTCTTTCTGTACTTCCTGGTGCCCAAGCAGGCTGAACCCTGCCATGACACTGCCTGGGCACTCTTCCTCATGGCCTTCTTTCCAGCTGGTCGATCCAATGAGTGGCCAGCAGGGCACTGTGGCAGGTTGAGGAAATGGTCAGCTGTTTCTTCCTTGTGCTCTTATTTTGGTGCCAATTCCCTGGTAGAACCTGGGCAGTCCCTTTTCACTTCTAGATTTCACTCATGCTCTGCCTGCCTAGGTGGTGCTCAGGGATGGCAGTGCCTGGACACTACTGGGTACGTTTCCCATCTGCCAACAGTCTCACTGGAGACTCTTCTCCTACCTCCCTCTGGATCATCATCAACACATTCCGTCAGGTAGTCACTTATCAGATTCCATGTGCAATGCGCAATTGCTTGTCCAGGAGAAGGGACTTTACGCAGCTGGGCTCAAGAGTAGGTCATGTTGATGTCACCTGACCTGCAGGTGTTCTGCTCTGGATCAGGCTCACACTTTAGCACCTGGCACAGATACCTGGTAGTGTTTGTATAGACATTTGGCCTCAATGACCATGAACAGTCATTGCCTGACATCCGTATGTAGTACAAAGAGTTACACATGCAACAACTTGGACTCTTCTCACCCAAGGAGGACCTTCCTTGACTGTTCTCTATAAACCCAAAGCAGCTGTCTGTGATCAGAGCACCCTGCCTGTACAAACAATGTCCTCATTTCATGAATGAGAAAAGGGACACCCAAGATAGGTAAGTGACTTACTTGCTCAAGGTCATCCTTGTGCATTTAATATAACTAAATAGTCCAAGTATGATTTTTTTCAAAGTATGATTTTTAACCTAGCAATTTACATTTGATGTCTTTGTAAAAGCATGAGGTTGCCAGTTATGTAACTGTCTCTATCTTGTCCAGATTCTTCCTGTCCCCTGGGTCTCATATCCTATATGACTGCAAAATTGGCAGTCATTGTGCCACACTGTTCATCCTTGTCTCCCCAGGAAACAATGCCTTTGCTCTCTACTTACACAGATCTAAATGAATGGGATAGTCTGGTGTGCTATCAAAGCCTACTCATTTTTACTACTTGTTCGTTGAATCATTTGGATTAAAATGAATCCAAAATCATCTTCTTTACCTGGCTTTTCTGTTGAATGATGGGAACACTGCTCAGTGGGTTGGAGGAGATTGGTGAAGAGGCTCATGTGTCTATTGATCTTCCAGAATTATTAGGAAAAGAGGACAAGCTCCCAGAAAAAGCACCTGGGAAGATGTCCCAAACAGACCAAGACCTCTGAGCTTTGTTCATTTTTTAAAATATTACATTTTATTAAAAATTTTGTGTTTAGAGAAAAGTCACAAAGACAGTATAGAAATCTCTGTGTACTACTTAATTAGCTTTCCTCCATGCTTTACTCTTGCATATTTGATGTAAATAACAGCTCAGTATGTGCACATTCTTGTTATCTGAACTCTAGACTTCATGTGAATTTTACTAGATTCTGTATTAGCTACTTGTCTCTTGCAGGATCTAATCAGAATGTGACACTGAGTTTGACTAATTGTTCACAATTAGAATCCAGGACTTTGCATAGGCCAAGGGAGCACTTTGCTATGAGCTACATCATAATCCTGTTTTCCTCATTTTAGCCATTGAAATACCACAGTTTTGAAAAACACTGGTCATATATTTTGTAGATTCTCTCTTGATGGTCTCATTGTTATAATGGCATTACAGGTTTTCAGGAAGAAGACCACAGAATGAGCTGCTCTCCTCTGCTGCATTACATCAGAGGCCTTGTGACAACTCCACTGGAGACCTTTTGTAAGATCATCTTTGCTCGGTGACTCCGTGTCAGGTCATGTACTTTTCTGTCAAGAGCGATCCTGAGAAATGAAGGAAAGGCAGGAGGTATCACGATCCCTGACCTGAAATTATACCGTAAAGCTACTGAGATAAAATCAGCATCGTACTGGCATAGAGACAGACCTGAGGACCAATGGAACAGATTAGAAGATGCAGACACAATGGCAAACACACTTAGCCACCTTTGATAAAAGGGTCAAAGAAGCTCACTGGAAGAAAGATAGCCTCTTTAGTAAATGGTGCTGGAAAAACTGGGTTTCCACATGCTGAAGGTTAAAACTAGACCCATGTTCATCATCATGCACAAAGCTACAATCAAAATGGATCAAAGATTTAAATATTAAAATAGAAACACTAAATGTTCTGGAGGAAAATCTAAGTAGAAATTTTACAGACAGAAGAGTAGATAGAGTTCATGAACAAAAACCAAACTGCGTATAAAATACTTTGAGTAATCAACAAATGGAATGTCATCTTTTTGAAAAGTTTCTGCACTTCAAAGCAAATCTTTGACAGAATAAAAGAAAACCCACAAACAGGGAAAAAATTAAGCTCACTGTCCCTCAGACAAATGCTTTCTATCTAGAGCATATAATGAATTAAAAAAAATCGGCCCCCACCCAAATTCAAAGACCCAATCCAAAAATGGGCATCTGAGATGAATATACACTTCTCAGAGGAAGAAATACAAATGTGGAGTAAATATATGAAAAAATGTTCAACATCATTGTCATTTGATAAATGCAAGTTGAAACAGCACTGAGATCCCATCTCACCCCAAAAAGAATGGATAATGTCAAGAAATCAGCCAATAACAAATGCTGGAGAGGCTGTGAGGAAAAGGGAACCTTTCTACACTGTTGGTAAGAGTGCAGACTGATGCAACCATTATGGAAATCAGTGTGGAGATTCCTTTGGAAGAGAGGATTGGAGATCCCATGCAAGCCAGCTATTCCCCCATGGATGTTTATCCACAAGAACTGAAAACTTCATGTCACTGCAATATATGTGCACACATGTTTATAGCAGCACAATTTGTGGTAGCCAAATCTTGGAAACAACCTAGATGCCCATCAACTGAAGAATGGATAAAGAAGTTGTGTTATTTTTACACAATGGTGTATTATTTAGCTATAAAACAGAATACATTTGGATGTTTTGTTGGTAAATAGAAGCAACTAGAGAACATACTCTTAAGTGAAATAAATTAGGCCCGCATGTACAAACATCATATTTGTCTCCTTACTGTGAGAACCTGAAAGAGAAAAATTGAATCTGAAGCGTACAAAAAATGCTAGGAAAAGGGAATGAACTTATTCAAAAGTAAAGAGTTACTGAGTTGAGGAGAAGGACAGGAGAGGGAGTTGGGGAAAGAGATTCATCTATTTATGTAAGCTGGATATTTTCAACAACTGTCCTGGGCATTTCTGCTGGTCTATGGAAAGAAGCAGTTAATGCTTTTAATGTGTTTTGTATCCTTTTTTCAATTGTTTGTACTTTTTCTCTTAATTTCTTTCTTTTTTTCTTCCAACTTTCCATGCATATATCTCATGATATGAATAATTAGTTGGAAGGTAACACTATGTAGTACAACAAATACTGTGAAATTCATCTTACTTTGTTATGTGAACTTTTGTATCAGTTGTGACTTTTTCTGTTTTAATTCTAATTTGTACTCTCTTTAAAAAATAAAAAGAAAATACAAGACTATAGGCTGTGGAACCAAGTGGCTGAGTTCAGGCTCACCTCATGAGGAAGGGTGTAAGTGCCACTACTCAGCGGGGAAACAGTGATATAAATTATTCAAAGTCTTTGTGTAGAAGCATCTCATTCCTTTATTTATTCATATATTTATTTATATCACTAGAGACTCATACATATTTAGTTTATGCTTATGGTTATAATTCAACTGTAGGTTATTTATTTTATTGCTCAGGCTGTCCCAGCCTGGGGTATTGAAGTCTTTGTAGTTTGGCTCCTGTGTCCTTTGATATGGTCCCATGTTTTTTTTTGGGGGGGGTACCTCATTCCTTTTTGGCACTACCAGGCACTTCATGCTCATCTCACTTTTTTCTTGTCCTGAGCCATATCTCTAATGAGCCCAGCTCATGTTCCTGGGATTGGTGCTTAGCACTGGGATCTGAGCACCAAGGATGCTCATTCCTGCTGGGCTGCTGCTGTCGGGAGGTCCTCTCGGCCTCTGTCCAGGCATCAAGGCAAACTCGGGTCATGTGTCCCCACTCATGTGTTCAACCCTAATTCTAGTAGCACCGGGTCCATCCTTGTCTCCTCACTTCCCATATGCAATTTATTCTTTGCTGGGAGGACCCTGGTTGGCCTCACCCATGTGCTTACTGACCCAACCCAGTACACTGGAAAAGCAGTTTCAAAACTGTGATCTGAGCTCCTGCAAGAAATGCTTTTGCCAGAGTAGAGTGTGTCTGGGTAGTTTCTTTTGTCTTTAGCCTCATAGCTTTCAGTCAAAACAACTAATTTTCCCAAAGCTTTTAATTTTTGGGTCAGCTCCATATCATTATGTACTTGTAACAATTGCACTGGATTGTTGATACCCCTGCTTGATCTTCTAAAGTTTGTATACATTAAAGCTCACTCTGTGATGCTCATACCATGGATTTTGATAACTACATAGTCATATATACTGGCCTGAGTACTACTTAGAATGGTTTCATTGCTTTTAAAATCTCCTCCATGCATTCTCTTTGTAGCAATTGTCTGTCATCTACCAGCCCCTAATAACACTGATCTTCCCAACAATCTTCCAAATGTCACAGGATTGCAGTCATCCTGTATGTGGCCTTTATGGTCTGGCTCCTGTCTCTTGGGTTCATCCACCCTGTGGCAAGAATCAATAGCTTATTCGTTTTCAGGCCTGTTAGCACCCTGTGGCCTGGAGGGACTGCAGTTTATCTACTCACTCACCTACCAAAGGGAATCTTTGTTGCTATCAGTTTTGGTGAATAAGATATTGTGCAGGTTTCTGTGTGGAAATATGCCTTTGTCCTCTGAGGTACACCCCTAGGGCCTCAGCTCTAGGGTGTACCTGTGTGACCCGAGTGGCTTCTATGGCTTTAGGAGAAGCTCTGAGGCTTTGCTATGGGATTGGCTGCAACAGAGTCAGAATGGATGCAGGGGCCGGTTGCTGGGTGACCACAGGAATGAGATATGCCAGGAGTTGTTCCCCTCGTGGGAGGAGCCTGAGCAGTGAGGAATCCATGTTTAAAGCCAGATGTGTCCTCTGCTGGCGCTGGTATAGCTAAGTTCCACAGGTGACTTTTAAGCAGCCTGGGTACCCACATTGTTACCAAGTTCTGACCACAAAGCGGATCCCTGTTTTTTTTTTTTTTTTTTTTTTTTTTTTTCAGAAATGTGGAACCAATAACAAGACCAAGCACAGACTGAGCAGCAAAGGAGACTTTTTTTTTTTTGCGGAACCAGGGATTGAACTCAGACCCTTGCACTTGCCAGGGAAGTGTTTATTCTACTGAGCCATCTCCCCGGCCCCTCAAAGGAATCTTTTAATCTTAGCAAAGAATAGGAGAAATGGGAGCAACAAAAATTCATTTTCTCATAGTTCTCAAGGAGGTGAAAGATGAAGGCTGGGCAGGGTGGATTTCTGCTGAAGCCTATTCCTTTGGCTTGAATAGACCCTGCTTTTTCTTGTGTCTTCATATGGTTCTCCTTTTGTGTGTCCTAATCTGTTCTAGTGAGGCCACTTGTTACATGGGTCACTGCATGTTTCAGTGACTTCGCTTAATGTTAATCACCTTTTTTAATGACCCTGTTCCCCAATGCAGTCCCATTCTGAAGTACTTGGACTTTGGACTGTAACATGAACTTTTCACAGGGCACAAAACTGTCACACTCAGAAAGGGGGCTTGAGTGCATGAAAAGTGGACAGGAGGTGGCTTGCAGGTTAAGGCTGAGGGCAGAGAGGATGGATGAGTATTAGGAGGGGCAGTTTCTACTCAGAGAGGAACCTGGCTTTTAAGAAGTCTTGGTGTACACATCGTTACCCAGCTCTGACCACAAACTGGATCCTTTTTTTTCTTTCAGAATCATGGAACCAATAATGAGACCAAGAACTGACTGAGCAGCAAAGGAGACTTTTAATCTTAGCAAAGAATAGAAACTTACAAATTTCTATTCTTTGCTAGTAAACTTACAAATCAATTTCCCAACCTGTATGTGGGAGTTAGGTTGAGAGGTTATAAATATAAGGTACAGAAATGTAGGGGAATGATAGGCTGACAAAGGAGAGGGCTGGTCATGTCTTTTCTGGGAATGGGTGAAGATTCCCCACTCAAGTTAGAGTGTTACCTTTTTCCCTTTCTTTAGTGAATCTCTCTGGTCATTATAGTAGCAACTATGAACTGTCATGGCCTTGAGGAGTGTGTCATTTAATGTGTAGATGGGATTACAATGAGGTAGAGGTGGTTTGCTGGTCACTCTGGCAGATATCTTAAGTCCATCGTGCATTGGCTACTCTATCTGAGAGTTCTCTCTCTGGCTTACAGGCATCTTGTCTTCAAACTTAAACAAGAGTACAGAGGAGTAAAAACATGCTCAGCACTCTTCCTGCCCATTCTTACAATATGAAGAGGTGGGCTAATTCTTTCCTCTTGGGTCTGTAGGACACTGTCTTCAAGGAAAGTGATGCTATGGGACTTAGAGGCTAGGTCATAAAAAGCAGCACTGTTCTCACCTGGTTCCTCCAGGAAGCTTGCTCTTGCAGGTTAGTCACTGTGCAGAATGAGGTGGCAGAGGGGAGGACTATGGGAGGACATGGCTGCCAGTGGCATTGTTGACAGTCTAGCAGTGACAGTCTAGCCAGCCTTGCCATCCTGATATGTAAGAAAGAGGCAACCCCAGAGAGATGCAAGGAGAACCAGATTGGGAGAGATCATAGAACCTTGTTGTTGTTGAGAGCTCCTACATTTTGGGGGTGATTCATTATGCAGCAATGGATACATAGAACTACTGTTCTGTCTCTAGTTTCAGGGAGTGAAACAAGATTTATGGTGCTATGCCTTTTAGCTGGGTTAGCCGGAGTCACAGAAGATGTGACATATGGTTGGCTGCACATTGTCTGCGCTCTCCATTTTTCTACCAATTTATGAGCCAAGCAGAGCACAAGAGCCAGCCGTAGCCCAAGTTAGGGATGGCAGATTTGTCAAAAGGAAGACTCGTTAATCAAACATAATGGTCTCTGCTATTTTATGTGACTTTCAGAATTCAGTTTTGCTAATTGTCTTCTTTTCAATTTGTGATTTTTTTCTATGGAAGCTAGTTGAGCATTCTCACGATCTACCATTACAACGAGACTCTCAGTATATGGATTTCTAAGTATAATTTAAAAAAGAAAGCACACGGAGGGAAGTTTGATTAAGTAGACTTTTATAGCCTTGGTTTTCTAAACAATGAAAGTTAATTACAGGGGAGGGTTTTCTGCACCTCTGCAGAACTCTCCATCCGCAGCATTCCAAACAGTTTACTAAAACCCAGCATGTTAGTCTTGCATTTATTCATTATGTAAATAAAGCATATAAAATATTCCATCAAGCACTTTAAATAGTCAGCCAAACATATCTTTTTTATTATTAGATCAGGAAACTCAAATATAGTTACTCTTTATTGGTTTAATTAGCATATTGAAAATACAATTTGGTGTAAACTTGCTTTTTTCTCATCAATGCTTGAAACAGCAGCAACTGTTTTGTGGGATTTGAAATTCTATTCTTTAAGGTAAATGACTATGCTTTCTATTAATGCTGTGGTTATTTATTCAGACCCGGATAGGAAGGCAGGTGTGAGATGAAAGCATTCATTTAGAGGCTGATGGTGATTTTTCTATTTGTTTGGTGCTAAACTAATATTGTCCCACTAAGAAGGTAATTTCATTCCTTTTGTTTTGATAGAAAACTCCAAAGCAAATTACTGTTGGGTGTCTCTGTTCTTTCTTGAAGGCCACAATAATACTTCCAAGGTCCTGGCTAATTGGAGTCCTTCACTTGGACTGACTTTCCTGGCAGTTGGCTTGTCCCAGGGGTGACATCAGTCCTGATGGAATCAGTCCTAAGGGGGTGGCAGTGGAGGTGAGCAGGAGGAGTAGGCTAGGGAGGAGAGTATGGGGTAGCTTGCATCAAGAGGAGAGCAAGAATGTCCTTGTCCCCACCATGTTCCACCATGCCTATTGCGCAGGAACCAGGAGAGATCCTTCTTCCTGCAGGTTCCTTATTGGATTTGGCTGTTGCCTTCCCAGTGCCTTTTGAAAAACGCGACTTCTTGAGATGAGGACCTTCGCTCACTCTGCCCACAGCTGCACATTTGCTAATTTCCAGTTTTGCAGATCCATCAGTAAGAGGCATAGAAGGATTTATCAGGCAGAATTTTAAAAGTACACACTCCAAGAAATACTGTGTGTTGGAAGGAAAAGCCAGTGGACATCTCCTGAGTTGTGACCCTTACCCATGTTCTTCTGTGCCTCATAATTACAAAGCCTATTAAGTCTATTTACTGTACAAAACACTCCAGATTTGACAGGAAATCTGTCGGGAAAAGGCATGTTCAAATCCACACATGACCACACTCATGTTAGCTGGGTAACATGAAAGGAGTGCTTTATTGACGGCAACTAGCATGTGCCGGGCTGCTCAGCGGACCTGAACAGCAGCGACGGCTGGGGAGGCAGGCACTTTATAGAGCAGGAGAGAACAGGGAAGGGGAGTCGTCAGGTGTCCTTCGCTGGGCCACGGTGTTCTGTGTGGGCGGGAATGGGGGAAGGGGAGTCATAAGTGTCCTTGCGTCGGCCAAGGTGTCCTGGGTGCAAAGTTCTTGAAGCAAGTTAAAACAAAGCTATATACATAAGTAGCCAGACGCAGATAATCAAGGTTAAATCTCTGCAGCACAGTTGTGGTTGGCACATCTGGGAATATCGGAAGTGGTGCGGGGTAAGGGAGCCATGGCTGGGTGCCTTGACAAGATCTAGGGATGTTCAGCCTCTTGAACAGGAAACCTTGCACAAACCTGACGAGTCTCCGAAGACTAAGACTTGATCCTGCAAATAGCAAGCCCTTCACTGTTTCATTCCCTTCAACAGCCATAAATCCTTCCTTTGTCAAAGAGAGCTGCTCTGGGCACTTTTGACCCTTCTCAGGTCTTTATCTTTGCTTCAAGTTTGCCTTTTTTCTTTCCTTTTATTTCTTTCCTGTGTGTCCTCAAAAGGGAAAGAGGACCTTGTGGCCTCTGGCCGGGTGTATTTGTGGGGATTTAGAAGTGGAAATCTGTGGACCTTGAGAAAAAAGGGGATTCTACTTGTAGATGAAAGGTGGGGGCTGTTTCCCCAGGAGAAGGGTACTGTTCTTTTTGTAGGTGATAGAGCTGTAGCCCATCCATAATGAAAGGCCCATTTTAATAGGTGAAAGGATTTGGCCTTTCATAGGAGAGAATGACTCTTGTGCCAGTGAAAAGGAGTGGTGCGGGCTTAGTGTGTGTTACTTAAGGACTGTAAGAATTTTTACTGAGTTAGTGTCATGAACCTTCAGTTTTTATTAAATGTGCAATTTTAAAATGGTGATTTACTTTGTTTCCTTTCTGTTTTTATTTTTTCCTCTAGCCGATCTCAGTACAACTAAGAATTTTCCAGGACATGTCATATAGGACATGTCACACCCCTTTGTTTTTCTAAATTGAACTTATTCTTAAATGCATTTGTGCCTGAGGTTGCAGTTTTTTAAATGTTTGAGTCAAATTTGTCTATGTTAGCTAGAAAACTTCAGAGACCAAGAATTTGAAGGGAATAAATTTTATTATGTTCTATTGATGTTATGTGGTGTCCCAATAATGGACCACTAGGTGTAGTGGAACATAGGCCACTGCGTCACCTGAATGCTTGGCAGACGGGCTGTAGTTTGGCAACTGGCAACTGTAGTCTGGCAACTGTTCAAGCTCCCATTTGGTTTTTCTTTTTGGTATTTAGGACAGGGTGTACAGGGTGTACAAGGGTCTCACTGTATAGATAGGACTTGTAGTGATCCTCCTTTTTACAGACTCCCAAGTGCTGGCATTATAGGTGGGTGCCACCAGGCCCAGCCTCAATCGCCATCTCAGCATGCCCTGGGTGCAGGGCCAGTGTGGCAGACCAGGGGATTGAATTCCTGGCCCCTGCATGTACCTAAGCAGATACTTTAATCTGCTGAGCTATTTGTCTGGCCCTTACAAGCTCCCATATGTAAGGACTTGCTCACCAACTCAGTGCTCAGTCCCTGTGGGGCCCCTCTGCAGGGTGCACCTCTCCCTTCTGTGGTGACTGCATGCTCAGCTGCATGGGGTTCTGTGCTGCCTTCCAGGCCCTGCATCCTTCCAGCCTGGGAAGCCAGTTCTGAACAGGGATGACAGTCTGCTGGGAAGGGCAATGCCAGCTCTGGGTGGGAGGGTGGGAAACAACAATGGTGGGTGACCTGCTTGGTGACAGGGGACCTAAGGTGAAAGAGGGGCATGGTGCCTCTCAGAGAGTGAGGAGAGACTCACCTTCCATTCCAGACCTGACACGTCCATAGCAGAGCAGCACAAGAGATGGCACCACTCAGCACGCTGACTTCCTAGAGAAGCAAAAAATAGCTGTAGATGAAGTGCTTCGAACTGTGCAAATTATTTGCTTCTCTTAGTGAGGCCAGAATCCCAAACAGGCTGGCTAGGCTGAGTTACTGATAAAGCCTCAGAGGATGATCCATGCCCTGCTGCTCATGCTTCTATCTTAGAGGTGCCCTTCCAGCCCGTGTGTCCCTAACCTCTGCTTCTGTTCCCACACTTCCTGGGACTCTGACTTGTCTCTCTGCCTTCCTCTCCTAAGGACTTTGTGATTCCATCAGGCCCACCCAGATCAGAATGATCTTCCTTCTCAGCTTAACTGCCAAACCCTTCTGCCTACAACGTTCCAGGGCTTCAAACATTGGCATCTTCCATGCTACGATTGGAAGGCTGGGCGAGTAGGCATGACCTGTCAATCATGGAGATCCAGAACATGTGTGCAGAACAATCCCCAAGCCCAGTATTTGGGACCAACTAGAAAATGCTATCCTCAATTCTTCTAGTCTGAGATCAAGCAAGTATTTGATAGGACAGCCTAGATCTGACCATATCCTAAGGAACGAGAGAACGGAAGACATTAACCTCATCACCACTGTGTTCCTTCTTTCTCAGTGACCCCCTCTGCACTCTGTAGAATGTACTGCATTTTTTTCTTATCTTTCAGAGGCCTGCACTCACTCTGAAGAGCACATTTCTTTGTTTTTCTTTTTTCTGTATTTTAGGGCAGCATCTACAGGATGTTCAGGGTCTCACTATTGGAGCAGATTCATAGTGATCCTCCTGTTTTCAGCCTCCCAAGAGCTGGGATTACAGGTATGTACCACCATGCCCAGTGTCAATTGCCATCTCAGCATGTACTGGGGTGTGGGGCTGGCATGGTAGATCCAGGGATCGAACCCGTTGCCCCTGCACCTGCCTGCAAGTGCTTTAATCAGCTTAGCTATTTGGCTGGCCTGAGAGCAAATTTATTTTCCCACTTTTAATAAATGTAAAACCCAGCTACCTTTTTTGCTTGTCTTGACAATTTTTTGTTCAGGACACCAAAGACCTGGGCAGGATCTCTGGAAGAGCACACAGCACCCCAGCACTCTCGTAACTAGTCTGGTGACCACATTAATTTGTGTATGACTTGCCTTGGGGCAGACACTTCTGCCCCTCTGCCTGTGCTCTGTCTTGCTCTAGGCCAGCGGCTTCCCTTGCCTGCTACGGGCTGTTCTCAGCTCCTTAATGACTCCTTGCTCAGCCCTTCTGTGCTGCCCCTGGCCTCTGCTCTGTTGGGTGCTCAGTGGTGGGCACAGCAACCTTGTAACCAGGCTAATCTCTCTGATTCATCTCTGGCCTGTGTGCCTGTCACACTCCAGCTGCCAGCCTCCCAGCTGCATCTAGGAGCTGGCTTTGGCACCAGATCTAGAAGCAGAACTTCCCCAGAGATACAACTTGACACAGAGCTGCTGGATTATTCCTCTGGGCTTTGGGGAGAGGAAGAACCATGTTCAGGAGCACCTGGCCAAGATGAGACCTTTGTTATGGGTCCTCTCTGGGACATGGGGGTCCATTGGGGCTATTGTTGAGGCTCAGACACCCTGGGGTGCTCTGTCCCCATCGCTGCTTATGGGAGCCACCATGTCAGCTGCAGTTCCAGCTATACAACTCCAGCAGGGTGTGAGCTCGATTAAATAGGCATTGGCACTGCCTTTAAAAACAGTTTCTGCCACAACTCAGGGTTTTCCTGCAGGTTCTGTGTCAGTGAAGCTCTTGAATTACTTATCAATCAGATTTTGTAGTTCTTAATCACTGAAGAAGGATTACTCTGAAATTTTTTTCCAGGGGTATTTCATTTTGGTTTTCAAATTAAATATACTTGTCAGCTTAATCAAGATCCTGAAGGCTTTGATGATTTTATCCTTTGGGTGAGTATGCAGTTCTTGGGGGTGTTGGGCTGCACATAGTGTGGGGTAGGGGAAGGGGTAGGGGAAGGGTAGGGATAGCAAAGGCTAATGTGGCCATCCTCGTCCCCTTGTGACCAACACTTGGAGCATACTGATTGGTCCAAATTTCTGTGGCAGATAAATGCTGAGATCTTTCTGATTGCCTACACCCTGGATTCTGTTCCATCCTTCTTTCCATATACTTTTGGTTTTCAGCCCTGAGCTACATTCCCTGATCTTTTTATGTTTTGTTTAGACAGTGTCTTGCTAACTCACTAAGTTTCCCAGGCTGGATTGAAAATGAGAGCCTCCTGTCTCAGCCTTCAAGGGTGCTGTGATCACAAGTGTGTTCTACCATGCCCCACTTTGCCTAGTTTTTGAGTCCACACTGCATCCTTGCTACAGTCAGGATCTGCTGTGGAGTGTGAGAGGTATTCATTATGGTCCTTCTTTCAATTAATGTAAAATTGATTTGTACCCATAGCCCAAAGGCTGTCAGTCAAAGTGTACAGTGCAATCCTTTATTTCAGGCTAATCCTGTTGAGTTTGAGAGCAGTGTAGACTGAGCTTCTCTTCTTTCCAGTGCTTCTTGGGGTAGCTGACACACAGAGGAAATCTCCACTGTAAAGGAAGGGAAGGCAGAGGGGTGTAGGGAATTCAGAAGCTGTGGCGACTTCTCTGGTTCTCTGGAGCATCCTGGGATTATACTTCAGTAAGCAGCTGTAAGTTGACTGAGGACACACTGGCTACCTGCTGGGGCCCTTAGGAAGCCTCTTTGGAGCACTGAGGGTGGGGTGGAGCATTGCAGCTGAGATGACTTATACAGATGCTGTTCCTGATACCATGAGCCCCAGAGCCAAGGCCAGTAGCACCAGCCTTGGGCTTAGACCATATTTAAGTTGCTCACATGGGTTGTGTTTCTGTCACTTGCAGCTTTAAGCATTTCTGCCAGCATAGAGATAGCTATGGATAGTCAGCTCTTACCTACTGAAAATTCTGCAAGGTTAAGTCAGCCATTTCTATGTCTTCCCAGGAACCAGCTCCCAAACTACTCTCAACACTCTGGAGCTCCTCTAGGCTTCTATAGAAACAATGTATGGGGAAAGCAAGTGTCTGGATGGAATGTTTATGCTTCTACCTCCCAAGGGAAAACTGAAACTCTAACCCCTGTGGAGACTCTGGGAGACAATTAAGTCGTGAGTGTGGCCCCCCCCCCATGGCAAGAGTAATCTTTATTAAAGGAACCTTGGGAAGCTGCCTTGTCCCTGCAACCCTATGAGGTCACCGCGAGAAGGCACCGTTTCTGCACCTGAGTCACCAGAACAGTAAGTGGGTGCAGGTGAGTGAGGAGGGGCAGGGACATGTGCCCAATATCTGTCTTCTCTATGAATTGGCATCAGCTCCTATAACAGGCCCTGAAACCCGTGTTCTTTTATTTATTTATTTTAATTTATTTTTTATTTTATTGAAGTACAAATATCAATCAGACAGTTTTAAGACACCTTAACAAGACAGATTCAATAAATTAATACATTGCAAACTGTTTTCATACTGTTTCGGTATCATACAAGGTGCATACATGATATTATACTTACAGACATTATTATAGCAGATGTCTCTTATCAGTAAATTAAGAGTGTAGCTGTTTACTTATCTTATTTTTTATACCTGAATTATATCAAAAATTCAATAATCCTTTTCCTAGTGGATGACCGTAGTACTAGAAGCCGACATAATATCCTGTCCAACCACCATCAGTGCAGATCTTGCCTCTCATAGGATTATGTAGAAGCACAGCGTTATCCATCCCAACTGTACTGTCTATACACACACATCATGATTTTTTCTTTCCATACCCCTTCCTTTGTCTACACCTGTCAAAGGTGGGCACTCCATTGTCATTCAACTAACTTAGGTGCTTGAACTCGACAACACAATCCAACACAGTCCAGCATTCACAACAATAGTGAGTTATTCAAAGAAGTTGTCGACCATATCCATTCACAGCTCAGCTTAATATTATGGCCCCATGATGTATACTTCATGTTTATACTTTTCTGCTGGATGGTTAATGCCTAGATAGAGCAAGACTTATATATCAACACATGTACTTTATGTTTCTTATGTGGTCAGTGAAGTCCCTGTGTTCTTTTTGTTTCAAAGTAAAGTTCTCAAACTTCTGCTTTGCATTTAGAGGGTTTCTCCCCTTGCCACCACCTCACGAGCAGTCCTTTTGTCTGCCATCGCATATATTTCCTCAGTTCTAGCCCTTCTGCTTACTCAGGATTAAACTTCTTGTCTTTGGAGAGTCGCTGCTGTTTGTTAGGCTGACAGAGCCAGAAAGCAGCCTCTACCAGACACCAAGTCTGCCAGCTCCTTGATCTCGGATTTCTTGTCTCCTGAGGGCCAGGAAAATAAATTTCTGTTATTTATAAGCCACTTGTTTGTGTTCTGCTAGAGTGGCTAAGCTAACCAGTTAGGCAGCTTTGAGGAAATTGGCTCACCCTGTCCTCTGGAGGTCCTTACCTTTTCTAGTGGCAGTGACAGCTGGGTTATCAGGACCTGACAATGATCTGTGGAGGTTCACTATGAGGTTCAAGTCGGAGCCCATTTCTGGGTTATAGCAAGGGTGTGAGTGGTGGCCCATGCTCTGCCTACAGGAACTGAGGAACCCATCCAGCTCCCCCTGGGCCAGGCTGTGTGGAACTGATGACCCTGCAGGCAACTAGGACACGGAAGACTCTTCTTGGGATGGAAAGTGGACTCTTTAGGAAAAGATGAAGGAGATGTTTAGAGAATGTATTTCCTAGAGATGAAGGAGATTGGGGTGGGAGGCACTGGGCTGGCTGCTCCCTGCCTCTGTACTCCAGCATCAGTTAGGAAGAGGAGGTTCAGCCACTGGTGATCTTCCTGACTCTGCTGCAGTTGCTGATAATGGACAAAACCTGGGGCCACAGGCAGGTCACTACAGTGAGGAGTTCTCGACATTTTCTTGCAGGTAAGCACAGAATCCTTCTTGATCACTGAGATTTCAGTGCCAGTTTTGGAAGACAGAGAGAGAGAGAGAGAGCCCATCCTGAATCTCCCAGAGAGTGCCTGGCTGGTCAGTGGATGAAAGCAAAAGGTCATGCTGTCTTGTTTTTCTGTGAGGCCCTGGGGAGGTCACTTAAGCTTCATCAGGCAGGAGGGTTGATGATTTGAGAGCTGAATGAAATGTCCTGTGTGAAAGCACTCTGAAAAAATACCCAAGAACAGAAAAACAGGTGTGCGTGGGATGGATGGGAAAGTTAGGAAAGACAGAATAGTCAAATCTAGTACACACTAGAGCAAGTACATGCTGGAGTAAAGTCATCGCTCACTCAATTCACTATGCAGTTATTCCTCCTTTGACCCTCAAGGTATGCTTAGAGTAACCATAAATGGTACCTTCCAGTCTTGTAATGTGAGCAGTGGGAGTTCTGGGGACACATGGGGGCATCCTGAATGGCCTTAGCTCCAGCGTGGGAATATCCACTAGTGGGAGCTGAATCCTGGGCTTACAGGCTATGTTGTGGATGCTACATCCTGGGCACTGTTGGGCAGTGTTATAACCTGAATCATCTGGCCTTAGTTTTTCTCTGCACAGTAGTAACTGCATGATACAGAGTAATCTCGTCAGTAGCTTGTGTACTGGCTTTCTGATTTGTGCAAAGGAGATAATAATCCTACTTTGCAAGCTTGTAAAAGAATGGGTGAAGTTTCCTGTGTTCATTGATACACAATGTTTGTGTATCAAACATGCACTTTTTTTTATTTGTTTTCATGGCACTGGGGATCAAACTCAGGACCTTGCACTTGCCAGGCAGGAGCTTATGCCACTGAGCCATCTCCCTGGCCCTCAAACAACACACTCTTGAGATAAGAAATGGAGGGAAACTATGAACTTCTGATTTTACAGGTGGGGATTCTGTGGTCTTTCTTTTAATGTTTGTGCAACAACAGTGGACATGATTGACATAGATAATTGGCTAAGTCCTACATCCTTGTAAGCTTCAGTATGAGTAGCATCCAAGAACTGTGCCTCTCAGCCCCATCCTCCCAGTGCCTCTGCCTGGTGGTTGCTGGCCAGCCCTGGGAGAGGACATGTATAGCTGGACAGGGGAGACTGAGTTTATTCTGCTCAAGATTCAGCAGGTTTGGGGGCCTTCTTGGGTTGGTATACATTTTCTATGTAATTGCTTTCACCCTCCCTCGCAGCTCTGTTCTGCATTTAAAATGTTAATAAATCTCTTACTTGGTAATGCTCTGTGCTTTTTTTCTTTTCTTAGTGGCATAAAATCATGTCTCCTCCACATGTCTTACCACATTTGTAGTGCTTTTCTCATGTTGGAGCAAGAATTTGTTCCCCAAGTGTGTTTTCAAAACACAAACAGAAGAGCTTTTAAATTAACAGGACATCAGAGACTTAGGTTTGTTGTAAAATTTCTCCAAGACATAGCCTATGCATATAAATGCCAAGGCTTCACCTGATATGCTGAGGCTTTTAAACATGTACATCATAGCAAACACGGAGCTGGGCCTCAGCCCCTTAGTCCCAGCAAGAGCTAGAGCCATTGGTCCTAGCCTTCTGTTGTCTAAGGGAGCAGGAGAGTTTCATGGAGAGTCAGTTGGGGTTGGGGCCCAGACTGAGTGGCAGTGCAGCTAGATGACACAGGATTTTGAGAGTGAAGCTCTCTTTAGAAAGATAGCTAGCTGCCAAGGAAGAGTGAAGAGACAAGGAGACTCACAGAGTGATCTGAGGGCTGGCCTCAGGGCTTGCAGCAATGAAGGCTGCAAGGACAAGAGTGTTTAATGAATATTCATTATGCAAAAGTTTTTGTGCCAAGGGCTGCCTTTGATCCTCAACATGAGACCCTGTGGGGCAGGTCCCACACCTACAACACATGGGCAGAGCCTGGTTCTCAGTGAGGGGCTGCAGGTGGGCAAGGGGACAGGGCCAGCAGGAAGGCAGGTTCTAGGAAAGAGGGTGCTAAATATCAACCAACATGGGACCTCAGAAACTGCAGAAGGTGGGTGCACAGTGGGCTTCCCCAGAAAAGCAGTGGATGAGGGTGAGACAGGAGAGAAAAAACGTAAATGGTTAGAAAGGAGATATGGAAACCATAGTTCTAAGCCTGAGGCCTTCTTCCTTTTTGTATTCCTTATTGTCTTAAAACTCTGGGTCAGACTCCTGCTCAGCTTTGTATTTAGGCATGTTATTCACTTAAGGAGCATCTGTATTTCGAGGTTTAGAGTCTGTCCTATCCACTTTTAAGACTAAGGATGCCATGATAAGAATAACTATTTTTCAGGGTTTGTGGAGACACCTACCTCATAGTGAATTTAACAAGTTTAGTTCCAACCCCCACAGGACTGCCTAGAAGGCTCCAGTTATTGTGCTAAACTTGTACTTACTGTGGGTTCAGGAAAGACAGAGACTCATGCATCACCTTATGATGAGGTTATGTTCCTCAAGCAAGGAGCAGTTATCCCAATATGGAAACCAAAGAACCCACCTTTTTAAATTGTTTTTTAAAATTTATTTTATTGAAGAACAAATAGCAATGAGACAATTTCAAGACAAATTAACAGAACAGATTTGACAAATCAATACATTGGAAACTATTTTTGTAATGTTTTGGTATCGTACAAGGTGCATACATGATATTATACTTACAGACATTATAGCAGATGTCGTTAATCAGTGAATTAAGAGAGTGTAGCTGTTTACTTATCTTATTTTTTTATACCACAGATTCAATAATTGATACTTTCTACTTTGTTATCTTCCTAGTGGTTGTCCATAGTACTAGAAGCCGACATAATATCTTGTCCAACCACTATTAGTATAGATCTTGTTTCTCCTAGAATTATGCAGAAGCACTGCATATTCATCCTAAGTATACTGTTTATACACACACATCATGATTCTTCTTTTGTATACCCCTTTTTTGTCTAGACCTGTCAAAGATGGGCACTCCATTGTCATTAAACCAATTTAGGTGCCTGAACTCAATGACACAATGCAACACAGTCCAACATTCCACAATAATAGTGAGTTATCTGAAGAAGTTGTTGACTATAGCCATTTACTGCTCAACTTATTATGGCCCTGCATTGTATACCTCATTTTTATACTTTTCTGCTGGATGGCGAAGACTGAGATAGAGCAAGATCTATATACCAAAAGATGTAGCTTTTGTTTCTGATGAGGTCAGTGAAGTCCCCTCAGGGTTTATCTTGTAATCCTGTACCTTACTCTGTAGATCCTTTGTCTGTGTCATCCATGTGGATGAGTCACGGCCAAACCCCAGCTTTCAAATGAGAGCAAGGATCTCATGAGAACTGAACTACCCTTCAAAATGTAGGGATTTTTCTGGATCTCTGAAAGCAGAGCAACACAGTGACCACCAGATCTTGGTCCATTACTGTTAGCCCATAAAAGTTGGCCTCATTCTCTTTTGAGTGGGCCCTTCTGAACCTCTCCATCATCTGTTCTCCCTCTCACTGTTCAAGCAGGAGTCCTTTTCTTTTTCTCCTTTACTTTTTAGTAAGTCTGCCTTGTTTTTTTTTTTTTTTGTACTGGGGATTGAACCTTGCCCTTTGCCAGGCAGGTGCTTATGCCGCTGAGCTATCTGTCCAGCCCTGTCACTGCTTCTCACTGATGTGCCCAGAAATTCTTTCCTCTGAAAAGAATCTGAAACTGCTCCATGGAACAAGAAGGGGTCCCACCTGTCTGATGACAAGGCCAATGGAACGATCTTAGTCTTTGTCACTTTTTGTGGCTCTGGCTACCCAGACTCCAAGGGATATCTAAGAATTTAGGAAAATGTACTTGCAGCACTGATACCCTATTCTTTTACTGAGTGTGCGCAGATGCTATTTGTGTGTTATTTATTTATGGGCACTTCTGCTGAGCAACGACTTCAGGGTTGAGGTAACAAGGTCTGTGGATATTTGTAGCTGCTGTGAATATCACAAGGGTGACCTATTTTAAGGTTTCATGATGACATTTTCATTTTATTGTAGGTCATTTTAGACAAATAGAAATCAAATCTGAAGAAAGAATTTGGTGGAAATGTGTGGCTTCTCAGGGCTAGTTTTCTTCTGGCCTACATACAGTAATGGTGAAACTGTAAAATGTCCTGTAAAATTGGCTTGAAAAGGGAAGAATACAAAGTTACCCCACTCAGGAGGGATAGGAGTGCCATGGCCATGGTTTCTGGAAGACAGCTGAATGTGGCCTGACTTAATGGTTATATTCAGGGGGAACTTGGAGGCCTGGTCTGTGGTAGCTGCTGTCTTCTCTGGACAGTGAGCTTGCCACTGTCCCACCCTTGCTAAACAGAGCCCTTCACTTCTAGGGGTGGGTTCACAGACTCCCAAAAGCTGCTGGCTGGGCTGTGTTTTTGTAAGACGTTTTTGTAAATTCTTCAAGATCCAGGAAGTCTGTTTAAGTAGAATAGGGAAAGAGGCTCCAGATATGTCAATGTTAAATAAAAAAGCAGAATATTAGATCATTATGACCAAGTAGCACTGTATAAAGATGGAACTAGGTATATAGGGTGACATTCTAAGGAGGTGGTGAGAGTAGTGAGTAAAACAGCATGAGCCTTTCCACCCTGTGACCAGTGGTCTGAGAGAGGCACAGATGCATGGATCTAGAAGACAAGATTATAGGTAGTGACTGAAAGAAGAAAGATATCTTAAAACTACCAAGGGAACTTGAAAAATCAATCCAACAGTTGCAAGGTTATGCAAAGAACAACGTAAGATTGATCACAGTCAATGAGAATGCAGGAGACAGTGCAAACACCATAAAAAACCTGTTCATAGAAGCAATGAGGAAACTTCCCAAACGTGGAAAATGAATTTACATAGAAATCAGTTAGGCATATAAAAATTCAATTAGCCATGACCAAAATAAATCTATACCAAGTTATATAATAATCAAGATTCCAGAAACTCAACACAAGAACAGAATTTTAAATGCTGTTAAAGAAAAAACAAATCACCTATGAAAGAAAACCCATCAGAACAGCAAACTTCTCAACAGAAAGTCTCAAATCAAGGAAAACAGAGTGAGCTATTTCAGGTCCTGAAAGAAAACAACTTCAAGCCAAGACTGGTATACCCTGACAAATTAACTTTCAAAGTCGTTGGAGAAATAAGACACTTCCATTACAGAGAACAACTGAAGAAATTCATGACCAGCAGCCTAGCTCTACAAAATGTACTGGAAGTTATTTTAGAAAGAGATATTGAAGATCACAGTTCCAAGAACACCAATAGAAAGGCAAGGCAGGCAGTTAAACAGAGGGGAAAGACAAGCAGCCAATGGCAGGAAAATATGACCAGGATGAGCCAATATATATGAGTTATAATCATACAAATGGTCTCAAGTTCACCAATCAAAAGAAACAGACTAACAGGATGGCTAAAGAAGCAAGCATGAGCTTGGGAAAAAGCAGAGGTAGCTATTCTATTTGGAGATAAAGTGAACTTCAAGCCAAAATTTATCAAAAGAAGCAAAGAAGGTCACATATACTTGTTAAGGGAAAACCCCAAGAAAAAGAGTAACAATAAAAAATATGTATGTATGAAATGCTGATTCAACCCATTACATAAAACAAATATTAACAGACATGAGAGATCAGTTAATTTTTTATTTTTATTTTTAGATTTTTTTTTTTTTGCTATTAGGGGTCAAATTCATGCCTTGCTCTCATCATGCAGGCACTTATGGTACTGAGCTATCTCCCTGGCCCTACATGAGAAATCAAATAAACACCACAACACAAATTGGTGGTGTATGCCTCTCATATCACCGTGCTTTCCTTGATTTGAGAGTTTGTGTTGAAAAGTACATGCCTGTAATCCCAGCAGTAGGGAGGCTGAGAAAGGAGGATCATTGTGGGTTCATGACCAGCCTGGGCTACAAAATGAGGTCAAGGCCAGACTGAACTGCATAGTGAGACTCTGTCTCAAGTAACAACTAAAAAAATCAAATAAGCACGAATACAATTGTACTGGGGGTCTTAATATTCCACTGTCATAAAATAGATCCACGAGTGACAAAAAGAAACAAAGAAATGTCAGAACTACACTAAACTTTGAACAAATGGACTTAGTGGATCTCTACAGTGTTCCATCCCAGAACATTAGAAGACACATATTTCTGTTTTGAATGGGTTGTTTTTCCACACAAAGTAGATGCAAAGAAATTAAAACTCACCATGAATAGATAAGTAGATGGAAAGGAATTAAAGTTTACCATGAATATATTATCAGACCATAATACAATAAAATTGGAAATTATTAACAAAAGAAAACTCCATCAATATGCAAAAATTAAATAACCTCCTAAACAACTAATGGGTCATAGATGGAATTAAATATCTGTAATTAAATGTAATCTTGACATGACATATCAAAATTTATGGAAGGAAATGAAAGCATTTTGAGGCAAAATTTATAGCAGTGAATTCTCACATCAGGAAAACTGAATGAGTTAAAATAAATAATTTTTTTTGGCAAAACTCGGGATTGAACTCAGGCCCTTGCACTTGCCAGGCAAGTGTTTATTCTACTGAGCCATCTCCCTGGCCCTATAACTTAATATTGAACTTCAAGACTCGTACAACCATTGTGGAGATCAGTGTGGAGACTTCTCAAAAGAGTAGGACTGGAAATCCCATTCAAGCCAGCTATCCCCCTACTGGGAATTTTCCCAAAGGAAATGAAAACATTGTATCATAGTGATTTATGTGTACCTATGTTTATAGCAGCACAATTTGTGATAGCAAAATCTTGGAAACAACTAAGATGTTTGTCACATGAGGAATGGTTGAAAAAGATGTGGTATTTCTATATAATGGAGTATTACTCAGCTATTAAAAATGATAAGCTTGAAGCATTTATATTGAAGTGGATGCCACTTGAACATATACAAATAAGTGAAATAAACCAGACACACATGTGCAAATATTGTATAGTCTACCTAGTATAAGAAGTCAAAAGAGGAAATACAATAGAAATGTACAACAACAACTGAAGACAATTGAGTCAGATAGTTAGGGCAAAGTGAATGGCATATGCTGCAGAATACTAATCAGCTTTTCTTCTGGATGGTTAACAACCTAAGTTCACAGACCAAAATTGGAGAAATAGAAGAGCCACAGGCCAGCCAACATTTTGGTCCTAGCCTTTCAAGGCATAGGAGAACCTGTACTGTAACATCATAAAACTCAGTTGTGCCCTAAAATTTCTGATCAAAGAGATTATGGAGCCATAGAGGAAAGACACTGGTGATGGATAGTGTGCCTGCAGAGAGACACATGGAGAGAAAACTTTCTCTCAGGCTCTCATAGAGAGCAAACTGATCAAGCATTGGCCGTGACTCATCCACATGGATGATGCAGACAAAGGATCTACAGAGTAAGGTACAGGCTTACAAGATAAACTCTGAGGGGACTTCACTGACCTCATAAAAACCAAAAGCTACATCTTTTGGTATACAGGTCTTGCTCTATCTCGGTCTTCACCATCGAGCATAAAAGCATAAAAGTGAAGTATAAAATGTGGGGCCATAATAATAAGTTGAGCTGTAAATGGCTATAGTCAACAACTTCTTCATATAACTCACTATTATTGTGGAATGCTGCACTGTGTTGGATTGGGTCGCTGAGTTCGGTCACCTAAATTGGTTTAATGACAATGGAATTCTCATCTTTGACAGGTCTAGACAGAATAAAAGGGTGAATACAAAGGAAGAATCATGATGTGTGTGTAAAAACAGTACAGTTAGGATAAGTATGCCGTGCTTCTGCCTAATTCTATGAGAAGCAAGATTTGTACCAATAGTGGTTGGACAAGATATTATGTTGGCTTCTAGTACTATGGACAGACACTGGGGAGATAACAAGGTATAGGGTGTTAATTGTTGAATCTGTGATATAAATCAGCTGTAGAGAAATAAGTTAGGTATATAGCTGCACTCTCTTCATTCACTGATTAGAGATATCTACTATAATAATGCCTGTAAGTATAACTTCATGTATGCACCTTGTATGACACCAAAAATTGTGAAAACGTTTTGCAATGTATTGATTTGTCGAATCTGTTCTGTTAATTTGTTTTGAAACTGTCTCATTGCTATTTGTTCTTCAATAAAAAAAATAATACTAAAAGATGTATTGAACTTCAAACTTCTAGATAAAGAAGAACAAGCCAAGTCAAAAGTTAGTGCAAGGGAAGAAATTATAAAGATTAGAGCACAAATTAATGCCATGGAAGCAATATAAAGAATCAATTAATCAAAGAGTTGTTACTTTGAGAGATTAAATAAAATTGATAAACTCTTAGCAAACCTTATCCAAAAAGGAAATAAAAGACTCAAATTCATTCAACTAGGCATGCAAAGTGTGAAATCACAATGGATTCTGAGAAGACCTAGAAGATCAACAATTACCTACTTTGAGAACCTTTACTCTAGTAAGATGGAAAACAGGGTATATGGATAGATTCCTAGACACATACAAATTACCAAAGCTGAATTGAGAAGCTATAAAAATTCTAAATAATTCAGTGTCAGTCTGTGAAATTGAAAATGTAATACAAACTTACCAAAAAAGAAAAGCCCAAGTCCTGACAGATTTACTGTTGAATTCTACAAGAAATTTATAGATGTAATACCATTACTCCTAAAACTTTTTATTTTGTTTTATTTTTTTTATGTATTTAGTACAGGGTCTGCAGGCCCTGTTCATAGATTGGGCTCATAGTGATTCTCCTGTTTTCAGCTTCCCAGTCACTGGGATTACAGGTGTGCACTACCATGCCCAGTCTCATTTGCTCTCTCATCATGCTCAGGGGGTGAGACTAGCACAGCAAGTCAGGAATCAAAGCCTGGCTGATATGCTCTGCCTTCCCCAAACTTTTTAATAAAATTGAAATTGGAGCAGTATTCCCAAAGTCATTCGTAGAAGTATTATCCTGATACCAAAATGAGAGAAAGATTCAATCAAGAAAGAGAACTACAGGCCAATTTTCTAGTAAACCTACATATAAAAGTCTTCAAGATACTGGCAAGCAGAAATTAGGAAATTATCAATAAGATCATGCATCATGATCAAGTAAGACTTATTCCAGGGATGCAGGGTTCAACATACACAAATCAATAAATGCAATAAATATATCAACAGAGCCAAAGGCAAAATCCATGATCATTTCAATAAATGCAGAAAAAGCATTTGATTAACTACAACACCCATTTATGACAAAAACCTTACAGAAAATGGAATAGATAGTCTTTACCTCAACCTAATAAAATCCATCTTTGACAAATCAACAGCAACATCATACTAAATGGTCAAAAAATGAAAGTTTTCACTCTAGAATTAGGTACAAGCAAGAATGTCTACTACTCACCACTGCTATTCAGTATAGTAGTGGAAACATTAGCCGGAGCAATTAGACAAGTGAAAGAAACAAAAGGAAGAAGATATGGAATTATTTAAATCATTATTTGAAGATGACATGATACTTTACATAGAAAATCCCAATAATTTCACCAAAAGACATCCATATTTGATGACCATATTCAGTAGTGTCTTTTTTTTTTTTTTTTTTTGGTGGAACCCCAGGGATTGAACTCAGGCCCTTGCGCTTGCCAGGGAAGCACTTATATAGTCATGTCTTTGAATAAAAAGTCAACACTCAAAAATCAAGTGTTTTTGTACATAAATAACAGAATCACTGAAAATATAGAAACAATATCTTTTATAATAGCATGAAAATGAAATACTTAGGTATCATTCTAACAAAAGAAGTAAAAGATGTTTACATTGAAAACATAGTACTTTAATAAAGGAGCTCAAAGAGGATATCAGAAAATGCACTGATATCCCTTGCTCTTGGTAGGAGAACTGATATAGTGATGATGGTTATACTCCCAAAATTGTTATATAGATTTAATGCAACCCCAATTAAAATACCATTAGCATACCTCACAAAATTAGAGAAAACATTCCAAAAATCATATGGAACCAGAAGGGATCTAGAAAAGCAAAAACAATTCTGGGCAATAAAGACATGGAGCATAACAAGCCCTGACTTGAAATTATATTATGGAGCTACTGTGATAAAAACAGCATGGTTCTGGTAAAAAAAATAATGGACCTGAGGTCCAATTAAGCAGATTAGAAGATGCAGAAACAACTCCAAACAACTCAGCCACCTTGTCTTTGACAAAGGGGCCAAACATGTTCACTGGAAAAAGCCTTTCAAATAAATGGTGCTAGAAAACCTGGCTTTCCAAATGCTATGAGTAACATTAGACCCATGTCTCTTACTATCCAGTTAACTAAAGTAAAAATGGATCAAATATGTAAATATTGAAGTAGAAACACTAAATCTGCTGTAAAATAGAAAGGGTAGAACTCTTGAAGAGATTTCATGAACAAAATTCCAGTCACATGGGAATTGTTACAAAGAATCAACTACCAGGATCTCATCTTACTAAAAAGTTTGCACAGCAAGAGGAAACACTAATAGAGTAAAAAGGTTACCCATAGAGGGAAAAGTTATCCAGTTTTTCCTTAAACAAAAGAATAACATCTAGAACATAAAAAGAACTGAAAAAACCCCAGATTTCCCAGATTTAAAAACCTAATCCACAAATGGGCATCCAATATGAATATATACTTCTTCTTTTTTTGTTTGGCAGAACTGGGGATTGAACTCAGGCCCTTGCACTTGCCAGGGAAGTGCTTATTCCACTGAGCCATGAAGTACAAATGTCAAGTAGATATATGCAAAAAGTTCAACCAGAGATTAAAATTAAAACAATGCTGCAATTCCATCTCACTCCAGAATGAATCAAGTAATAAATGCTGGTTCGGCTGTGCGGCAAAAGGGACTCCTTTCCTCTGTTGATGTGAGTATGGACTGGTCCAAACAATGTTGAAATCAGGGTAGAGAGTCCTCAGAAAACCAGAATGAGGAGTCCCATTTGACTCAGCTATTCCCTTTCCTGGTATCTTCGCAAAAGAATTATACCACAATGATATGTGCACACCTGTGTTTATAGCATCACATTTTATAATAGATAAATCTTGGAAATAATCCAAATGCTCACCAACAAATGAACTGATAAAAAGATGTAGATTGGGGCCAGGTGTAGTTATACCTGCCTGTGACCTCAGTAGTTGGGAGACTGAGGCAGGAGAATCAGTGCCAGATCAAGGCCAGCATGAGTTACAAAGTGAGGTGAAGGCCAGCCTGAAACACACAGTGAAACCCTGTGTCAAAAAGACAAAAAAAGGACAGGGAGTTGGAGGCATAAGTGCATACCTGGAAAGAACAAGGTCCTGAGTTCAATCCCTGGTGCAGAAGAAGAAGAAGAAGAAGAAGAAGAAGAAGAAGAAGAAGAAGAAGAAGAAGAAGAAGAAGAAGAAGAAGAAGAAGAAGAAGAAGAAGAAGAAGAAATAGAAATAGCAAGAAAGAACAGGAAGATCACCTTTTTTGTATACAATATAGTACTACTCAGCCATAATGAAGGATAAACTTGAGGCATTACTAGGCAAATGCATGCACTTTGAGACCATACTCTCAAGTGAAACAAATCAGGCACACATATTTAAGTATTGCATTGTAACCCTGGTGTGAGAAACTAAAAGAATAAATAAGGATCAAAATATATAATAGATATTGTGAAATAGGAAGAAATTGTTCCATAAGAAAGGGAACTCGGGGCAGGAGAGGGAATGGAAGGAAGAAAAAGCAAAAAAAAAAAAAAGAAGGATAAAATGGAAACAAAGGTTTGTAAGTATGGAGGGGTAGGGGGTTGAAAGGAGAGGAGGAAATTGGGAAAAAAGGGATAAAGAAAGATAGATTTGAGCCGGGCGTGGTGGCGCATGCCTGTAATCCCAGCACTCGGGAAGCTGAGGCAGGAGGATTGTTGTGAGTTCAAGACCAGCCTGAGCTACAAAGTGAGCTTAAGGCCAGCCTGAACTGCATAGTGAGACCCTGTCTCAAAAAGACAAAAAAAAAAGAAAGATAGATTATGTACAGGTACTTATGATGGATGTGATCATTGTATACTTCTAAATTATATTAATAAACTTAATAAAAAACTCTAGACTATTTTACACCAACAGGGGACCTGTGGTTGGTTCCAGGCTGATGATTATGGGCTACAAGGGTCACTAGGCATAATGTGCCTTTAGAAGAAAAGAAGGGGCCTGATGGGAACAAAGATGATTTGAAGGGAAGATATGGTGTTGTATGGTGACCTAGCTAGGAAGTGGACAGCTTAGTCCACTCAGAGACTGAGCCACTCAGAGACCACTCTTCTGCCCTTATTATCTACTGCACTGTTATTGAACTTATAGCTAAGCTGCCTGGAAACATTATTTCATGAGCTCTCAGATGTCCCTGGCCAAGGAAGGCCACCACAATGTGGTCACAGAATAAGTGACTCAGTATCATTGCAATTAGCTTTAGAAACAAATCAAATTTATGGAGTTCTTAGACAGGATGTGGCACTTGCCCATTACCACTCCATGTCAATTGAGAGCTGCTGGTTATTGATGATCTCCACAGGTTGTGCCAGTGAGAAGCACTGTCAGCAGCCAGATGAGCCCTGCTGTGCATGTGCAGTCTGCCTGCTTTGCCAGGCTCAGCCTGCTTTGGGTACTGCCCTATCTGCCCCTTGGCCAGCAGTATGGTTTGCAATTAGCTTTACTGGACCCTGTCCTGTGCTTTGCTCTTGGGTAAGCCATGGGAAGAAGCCATGGGTAGGCCCACATCACCGTAGCTGCCCATCCTGCAGGCAGGCTTGGCCCACAGAGCTGGGTATCTTCTCAGGCTGGCAGTCTTACATCTGGATACAATAGCACAGATGTTAACCTCAGCACTCCCCTTCCTGCAACTCTACTCAGCCAGCGCCAGTCACTGCATGGACTTTCATCCTTGAAGGATCCAGGGATTGCAGCTGCCCAGTAGTGAGTGCATGCACGTCCTCTGACTCTTGTGACCATCCCCACAACACTGATGGCTATAGCAACATGCGTCAATTGCTTCAGTTTCTATTGTATGCAAGTGTGGATTGGCAAGGCCAGACTTGATGCCCAGGGTCTTGCTGGGCTGAAATCAAGGTGCTTGTGGGGGCTGCAGGTCACCTGAGGCTCCATGTGCTCTGGTAAGCTCGTTGGAGGTTGGTAAAGCTCATTTTCTTTTTATTCTTCAAGCTATTCTTCAAGCACCTTCCATGATGGACTGAGTCTTCCCACACACTGATTCTCTCTAACCACTTCTACCCCTACCCTGTAATTTAAAGCTCACAGGATTAAGTTCACCTAGATCATTTGGGACCATCTTTGTATTTTAAAGGTTATTGATCAGTAACTATAATTACTACTGCAAAGTGTCTTTCACCAGGTAACAGAACAGAATCATAATGATGTCAGGGGCACAAGCAGGTGGCCTGAGTTCTTCCAAGCACAGCAGATGTTGCTACTGCCAGAGGCCATGAGAAAGAGGAACGTCCATTTCCACCTCCCTCATGCCTAGGAAACTGACCTGGGTATGTTTTGATTGGGACCTGAGTTGTGGCCAAAACCTACTCTGGTCCCTTACCTCTCTTCCATTTCTCTCTCCCTAAGGCTGACTGGCATGAAGAAAGCTGAAAGCACACATACAGGACCACAGCTATAGGGTACCAGGGGGTCACTGTCTACAATGACATATAGAACTACATTCCATCAGGTGCAAAATGACACTACTTCAGGGGTACTGACCTCCCCTGTCACAGGAGGCAATCAAGCAGTGGGTGGGCATACACATCTGGTTTTCCTTCAGGTGTAGGAAGGGTGATTAAATATGAGTTTCTAAAGAGTCCCTGGAATATTATGGATTCTATCATGGGAATCTTCAGGCAGCAGCCATGTGTCTCTTCAGACTTGCAGCTGCATAGTGTTTTGGGGATGTATCTTATGTTGGTGATGGAAATGGGTATGGGGTGGCCTCCTAGATTTCCTTGAGGTAGAAATTATTTGCCCCAGACCTTTAGGGAAAAATCTCCCAGCATTAAGTTTGATTCACAGCATGAAGTAGAAAAGATTTGGGTAGCATTAGGCTCAAGAAATAAGTCATGGCCTGATTTGCTGGTATTCAAGATTGGGATTCCAGCTGAAGTTCTGGGGATGTGGGTACAGAGGAAGGGGCTTTGGTTTGGTAGCTGGATGAGTGGGGTTGGGGCTTGGAACAAGAGTGCTGGGTTATACGAACTGATTCATAGAAGAGGTGACCAATGGAAAGTCCCTCATAGAAAGCTGTGATGTGTCCTGCAGGTGCAAGATCCTTACATAGCTTGAAGCAGGGAATGGTATAGACCAAAGGGCTGAGTCCTTTATGAAGAAGGATGACATAAGAAGACACCAGAAGCAAGAGATGGCATGAACCCTGGACTAGGACTCTAGGCTCAGGAAGCAGCAAGTGGCAGTAGAACCATGCTGTGCAGAGGAACTTCTATGCAGAGGCTGTTCTGGTTTGGAAGTGGAGTGACACCCTGTCCCATGTGTTCAGAGGTGGGGATTTGGAAGGTATTGGGTCATGGTAGCCTGTATTCTGTGCATAGATTCTATGCACTGGTGAGTTCAGTTACTGAACTCTTGGGAGGTGGGCCCTGGTCAACAGAACTAAGTCACTGGGGCATGACCTGGAAGGGGAAGTCATCCTCCCTGGATCCTCACTTTTCTCTGTCTCCTGGATGCAGAGATGTGGCAGCTTTCTCCTGCCAGACCTTCCACTTTGCTGTTCTGCCTTGAATCCAGTCAACCTGGGACTGAAATCAAGAACTAAAATAAACCTCTCTGACAATTGTGGGTGGCAGGTACTTGTACCAGCAATGATGAAAGTGACTAAGACAGAGGCCATCAGAGGAGGAGTGTTCCTGGGACACACAGAGAGGGTTGGGGGCTCAGGTCTTTACCACAGTGCTGGCTGTTGCTCCTAACTCACCTGTGAAGTGCGTTTAGCGTGGCCACTTTTATGCCCCAAATTAATAGAACTTCATTTGCAAAAATGGTTTAAATCGGAAGAGACGTTACTTCCTTTCTTGTAGGGGAGAAGATACAATAATTCTATTATTGTAGTTATTCTCTGGAAGCTGACAACCAATTGGTCACATGTTTGTGTGGCCAATAAATATCTAAAACTGGCGATTCACAGATGAACCTTTCTACCATGACAAACAAACTGGCAGCTCCAAAATACCTTGAAGAAATTAAGCCTGGAGCCAAGTTTAGCTATTCTTAACACCTAACTAAAAAAAAAAAAACCCAACACTATTCAGGTAGAGTATATGGAGAAGAGAGCACAGCCACTTGAAGTATACATTTTTTTTTGTGAGTTTTGACACATTCAGATGCTGCTGTCACCACATCCACAGTGCAGATAATGTACCTTTCCTTTGTGTAGTAGGTTCCCTTGGCACCTGCCCATGCAGCCTCTTCCTCCAGCCTGGCATTCACAGGTCTGCTGTCTGTGGCTGAGAGGTGTCATTTCTGTCATCTCCCTTAAATGGAATAATACGAATTTACTCTTTTGTGTCTGCCTTCTTTCATTTAGATGAATGCCTTTGAGATTCAGCCATACTGTTACTTTTTGTGTCTTGCTGAAACATTTCTATCTAAATCAGTATTGTGAGGATTTCTCCCATGCTTCTTTTGTTTTTCTAAATATGTGGCAATAAGTTTAATAAAAGAAGTGGAAAAAAGTACACTGCTTTATTTATTTACTTTATGAAACAAAGTAAATAAAATCTAAATAAATGCTAAGGCGTTTCATGTACATGAACTAGAAGATTTAATATTATTTTATAATTTTTCTCCTTAAGATTTGTACTAATAGTGTTTGGACAGGATATATCATGTATGCACTTTGTGCTATTAATGACTACTACAAAGACAATAATATGCAATGTATTAATTGTTGTAACTCACCTGCCAACCTGTTTTGAAGCTGTCTCATTGCAATTTTTTTCTCAATAAAACTAATAAAAAAGAAAAATGATTTTCAACCTCAAAAATAAGTTTTCTCCTTTTTTAAAAAAGATGTATTTTTTCCAAATCCAAGGGCTTACCTACTGAACAAAAATTTACTTTTTTTTTTTTTTTTCTGGTGGAACTGGGGATTGAACTCAGTTCCTTGTGCTTGCCAGAGAAACACTTATTTCACTGAGCCATCTCCCCGACCCTTGGACAACAATTTAAAAAAAGGGGTGTTCTCATTGGTGGAAAGACAACCCTGATTAGACAAGTTTAAAGCTTATCCACTTTTTTTCTTTTTTTTTTTTTGGCAGAACCGGTAATTGAACTCAGACCTTTGCACTTGCCAGGGAAGCACTTATTCCACCGAGCCATCCCCCCGGCCCCTATTTATCCACTTTTAAAAAGCTGTTAAATACAATACATTATCATATTTAACAGGTTTTGATTAATATGCCAAGAACTCATAGGAAATTTTCTCGTTCACCTATCTTTTATTTTATTTTTTAATGTATTTAATTGTTGCAGGGTCTCACTACATAGCTCAGGCCCATGGTGATCTTCCTGTTTTCAGCCTCCCAAGTGCTGGGATTATAGGTATGAGCCGCTATGCCCAGTCTTCTGGCCTACTCAGCCTGCCCTGGGGGCAGAGCATGTATGGCATGTGGTGCTGGGGACTGAACCGTGGTCCCTGGGCTTGCTTAAGCTTGCCTAATCAGGCACTTCTACCTATCTTTTATTTTGATCTTTCTTTATATTTGGATTTCTCATATAAAAGAAATCATGCAATAGTGAAGCCAACATGTCTGGTTTGTTTCACTTAGCATTATAGTCTTAAATTGCATCCATTTCCTCACAAATCCCTTCTTTATGACAGAGCAGTAGTCCATGTATAAATGCCACATTTAATTTACCCTTTTATCTGTCTGTGTTGTGAATTGTGCTGCTATGGACATGAGTATGCATGTTTCTCTGTGGTGATTTATATCCATGGTTCTGTTAACGTGGTATTTATTTATAGTTTTATGTGTGTTGAACAGTCACTGCTTCTCTGGGATGAATCCCACTTGGTTATAATATCCAATGTCTTGAAGATTTGCTGCATTGTCTGTCAGTGTCTTGTTGAAGATTTTTGTACCTTTCTTCGTTACAGAGATTGACTTATAGTTCTCTTTCTTAGTTGGTAGGAGGGCAATTCTTGCTCTCAGGAATGAATTTGGTAGAATTACTTCCCTTCCAATTTCATTAAAGACTTTGAGTAGTAGTGGTGCAGGCTTTTTCTAAATTTCTTGTGGAATTCAGTAGTAAATCTGTCAGGGACTGGGCTGTTCTTTCTTGGTAGGTTTTTATTTCCATCTTTGATTTCATTGATTGATACTGTTTTATTTAGGGTTTTTATATCTTCTTGATTAAGATTTGATAAGTATGTAGGTATCTGCATTTTTTTTTTTGCATTTTCCATCTTATTAAAGTACAAAATTTCAAAGTAAGCACAGATGATCTAGATTTTTGCAGAGGACTTTGTGATTTCACTCTTTTTATTCCTATTTGCACGGATATGAGTCTTTTACTTTTTTGATAATGTTGAATAAGGGTTTGCCAATTCTATTTAATCTTTCAAAGAACCAATTGTTTGATTCACTGATTCTTCGTACTGTTTTCTTGTCTGGAATGCATGAATTTATGCTTTGATATTTATAATTGTCTCCCACCTATAAGCTTTTGGCTTAGCCTGGTCTTCTTTTTTAAGAAGTTTGGGATTCACCATTTGCTTGTGCTTGTTCTGTTTTCCTGATAGGGGTATTCACTGCTATAAATTTCTATCTAAGAACTGCTTGTATTTTATCCCATGAATTCCAATATTTGTCTTTTTGAGACAGGGTCTCACTATGCAGTTCAGGCTGGCCTTAAGCTCACTTTGTAGCTCAGGCTGGTCTCGAACTCACAACAATCCCCCTGCCTCAGCCTCCCAAGTGCTGGGATTACAGGCCTGTGCATTTTCACTATCATTTCATTGTAGAAACTGATGAAATGGCAGAAACATTTCTTTTTCGATTTCAACTTTGACCTGTTGTTTGTTCAGGAGGGTGTTATTCAGTTTCCATGTGTTTATGAAGGTCTTATAAGGTTTTTTTTGTCATTGATTTTTAATTTCATTGCACTATGCTCTGATAATATAATTTCAAATCTTTTGAATTTCCTTAAGCATGTTTATGAGACAGTATGTAGTCTGTTTTGGAGGTTGATTTGTTCTCTTGTGACAGTGTGGTATTATGATCCCCTCCACTAATACAATTGTATTAGTGCTCATTTGTTTTTTCTTGTCTATTTACATTTGTTTATATAGTTGAGTGAATGGGTTGTAGAGACTTTTTTTTTAATCCCTCTTAATCAATCTTGTCTTGAAACCTGCTTTGCCTGTAAATAGAATAGTTACCTCTAATTTTTTCTGGGTTCTTGCCACATGGAGTATTGTTTTCCATACTTTAAGTGTATGAATTTTTTTGAGTTAAATGTGTTTCATGTATGCAGCATATTGTTGGATTTTGCTTCTTGTTCCATTCTGCTAGTTTGTGTCTTTTGAATGGTGAATTCAGACCATTAAGAAGTTATAACTGATATATGTTGACTAATCCTTCTCATGTTGTTTACCTGTTGTTTGCTCCCCCCTTTTTTCCTCACTCTGATAGCTTGCCTTGCCTGGTAGATTCTGCTTTTGGGGTTCATGGAGTTTCAGTCCTTTTCTTCCTTTCTAGAATGTACCTGAAAATATTTTAGAGTGCTGGTTTGGTGGTCATAAATGTCTTCAGATGTTCTTTGTCGTGGAAGTCTCTTTATTTCTCCTTTAGATTTTCTTTTATTATTTTTTAAAGAATACAAAATAGTGATAGAAAAAACAGCTCTAGGAATGATACAAGATTTCACTGAAGTAATAGGAATTCAGCAGTGGTTGCTGTATTACATGATGCTATCTTTAAATTAGTTGTTTACATTATCAGATATAAATGTGCAAGATTCATCATTTGAAAGAAAAAGCAAAACAAAACAATAACAAAGTTATAAGAAATTCAAAAGAGGAAAAAAAGAGTAAAAAGAAAAAAAAAATTAAGCATTAAGTGCTTCTTTCAAAAGATCATCAGAAATCAGCCGGGCATGGTGGCGCATGCCTGTAATCCAAGCACCTGGGAAGCTGAGGCAGGAGGATTGTTGTGAGTTCGAGACCAGCCTGAGCTACAAAGTGAGCTTAAGGCCAGCCTGAACTGCATAGTGAGACCCTGTCAAGATTTCTCATGCAGTTTGATTTTTGCTTATGAACTCTCTACCTACTCCTATGTCCTTAAGTTTTCTATGTACTTTCTCTTGCAGAAGATTTAGTCTTTCAGTTTTGATATTTAAATATTTGATATATTTTGAGTGTAGTTTTGTGCATGGTGATAGTTGTGGGTTTATTTTAAGCCTTTGGCATGTGGAAAGCCAGTTTTTCCAGGACAATTTATTTATTTATTATTTTATTTTATGTTGTTGAAGAACAAATAGCAATGAGACAGTTTCAAATCAAATTAGGACAGATTCAACAATTAATACATCGCACATTGTTTTCATAGTGGCTTTTTGTTGTACAAGGTGCATACATGATACTCTACCTACAAACACTATTAGAGCAGATGCCTCTAATCAATGACTTAAGAGAATGTAGCTGTATATCTATCTTTTTTGAAAAGCTGAATTATAGTACAGTTTCAATAATTAATACTTTTTACATTGTTATCTTTCTAGTGGTTATCCATAGTACAAGAAACAGACAGGATATCCTGTCCAAACACTATTCGTGCAAATCTTTCTTCTCATAGAATTATGCAAAAGTACTGCATATTTATCCTAACTGTATTGTTTATACAGACATAGAACAGTTCTTCCTTTGTATCCCCCCTTTTTTGTTTAGTCCTGTCAAAAATAGGTATTCTATTGTCATTCAATTCCAGGACTAAGCCAGGCATGGTGGCGCATGCCTGTAATCCCAGCACTCGGGAGGCTGAGGCAGGAGGATTGTTGTGAGTTCGAGACCAGCCTGAGCTACAAAGTGAGCTTAAGGCCAGCCTGAACTGCATAGTGAGACCCTGTCTCAAAAAGACAAAAAAAAAAAAAAAAAAAAAAAAAAAAAATCCAGGACTATTTATTAAAGAAGCTTTCTTCCAATGAACATGGTTGGTCTCTTTGTTAAAGACAAGGTGGCTGAGTGTGCCTGTAGTTGTGTCTGCATCTTCTAATCTTTTTCCATTGATCCTCAGGTCTGCTTCTTGGCCAGTACCATGTTGATTTTACCACAGTAGATAATTTCAAGTCAGGGACTGTGATGCCTCTTGCCTTTCCTTTGTTACCTAGGATTGTTTTTGTTAGTCTAGGTCTCTTCAGGTTCCAAATTAATTTTTTTTTGTGTGTGTGTTTTTGAGACAGGGTCTCACTATGCAGTTCAGGCTGGCCTTAGGCTCACTTTGTAGCTCAGGCTGGTCTTGAACTCACAACAATCCTCCTGCCTCAGCCTCCCAAGTGCTGGGATTACAGGCATGCGCCACCACGCCCGGCTCCAAATTAATTTTGTGAATGCTTTTTTTTTTTTTTCTAGATCTGTGAGGTTATTCCAATAGTGTTTTAATTTGGAGAGAATTGAATCTGTATAGCATTTTGGGAGTATGGCCATTTTCCCAATGTTGGTTCTTTCCATCCAGGAGCAAGGTATATCTTTCCATTTTCTTAAATCACCTTTGATCTCTTGTTTTTGAGAGTTCTATAATTTTCATTTATAAATCTTCTACTTCCTCTGTAAGGTTAAATCTTAAGTATTTCAATTTTGGGGGTATTATTGTGAAAGGCGTGGTCTCCATGACTTCTGTCTTGGTGCATTTGTTGTTTGTGTATAGAAATGTTATTGAGTTTTGAGTGTTGACTCTGTATCTGGCTACATTGCTGAATTTGGTATTATTTCTACAATTCTCTTAGTGGTGTTTTTGGGGCCTACATAGAAGATCCCAAATGTCATCTGCAAATAATGATAATTATTTGCATTCACAAAATTAATTTGGAGCTGGGCATGGTGGCGCATGCCTGTAAATTGGTAGTTATTTTCCAATCCTTATTCCTTTTATTTCTCTCTCTTGTCTAATGTCTCTGGCTAGTGTTTCCCAAATTATATTGAATAGGAGTGGTGACACTGGACATCTTTGTGTTGTTCCTGATTTTAAAGTAAAGGTTTTCAATTTTTGTCTATTTACTATGGTGTTGACTGCTGGTTTGTAGTAGATGGCTTTTATTAGGTTGAGGTAAAGACCATCTATTTTGATTTTTTTGTGTTTTTTAAATCATGAATGAGTGTTGGACTTTGTCAAAAGCTTTTTATTTACCTACTGAGATGATCATGATTTTTGCCTTTGGCTCTGTTGATGTGCTGCATTACATTTATAATTTTGCATATATAAAAGCATCCCTGCAAACCTGAATGAATCCTACTTGGTCGTGATGTATAATCTTAATCATTTGCTGCATTTTGTTTGTTAATATATTATTGAGGATTTTTGCATCTATGTTCAGTAGGGAGATTACCTTGTCATTCTTTTTTCTAATTGGGCCTTTCTCTTGTTTTGGTATCACAGCAATACTTACCTCTTTGAATGCATTGGGAGAATTGCTTCCCTTTGAATTTCACTGAAGAGAAAAGTTGGCATTAGGTCATCACTAAATTTCAGCTTGTAGATTTCAGCTGTGATCAGTCAGGATCTGGGCTTTTCCTTTCTTGGTAGGTCTATGATTATATTTCAATTTCATTGACTGATACTGGGTTATTCAGAATTTTTATATCTTCCTTATTCAGCCTTGGTAGCTCATATATAGATGGAAATCTGTCTATTCCTTCAGTGTTTTCCATTCTGTGAGTGTGAAGATTTTCAAAATAAGCACTGATAGTCTTCTGAATTTCTATAAGATTTGTAGTGATTTTACCCTTTTCATTTATTCATTGCATGAATTTCAATTTTTTCTTTCTTTTTTATAATGGGGTTGGCTAGGGATGTATCAATTTTATTCTTTCAAAGGTAAAAACGTTTGACTCATTAATTCATTGTATGGCTTTCTTTTTAAAAAATAATTTTATTGAGAAACAATGAGACAGTTTCAAAACTGATTAGTAGCACAGTTTCAATAATTAATACATTGCATATTATTGTCTTAGTGGTTATTCATAGTAGAAGACACAGACATCATAATCTGTCCACAAACACTATTTGAACAAATCTTTCCATTCATTAAATTAAGACAATGTAGTTGTATATCTATCCTAACTATTTTGAATATACAGATTCAAAATGGTTGTTTCTTTGTACTTCCTTTTTTTGTTTGGTTTTGTCAGAGATGGGTATCATTGCCATTGTCATTTAAATATGATAGGTATGTGAATTCAGCAAAATAATCCAATATAGTCCAGTAGTCCATAATAGTACTGGATTTTTTATAAGATTGGCCATATCAGAAGTTGTTGACTTGAGCCTTTTACAGCTCAGCCTATTAATATGGCTTTACTTTCTATACTTCATATTTATACTTTTCTTTCTTTTTTTTTGAGCTAAAACTGTTCATTTTTGTCTTTATTTTTGGAAAGTGTTTACACATAAAATTCATAAAGTCTTCTCAAATATATTTAGCAATAACCATAATGTCCATTTCAAAAGTGTGGAAAAACAATTGTATAAGTTTTAAAAAAATGAATTAATGCCAAAAGAAATAATGATTTTACATGATTTAAACATTGTACTATGCATACATGAAACATAGTGGGCTACAACATTAAGAAGTTTAACTGTTACTTATGTATGAACAGGCTAAAACTGAATTAAAAAAAAAAGACACTTAAAAATAAAACACTCAAAATGCAAGCAAGCATCCCCATACAAGTGACCCAATGAACATGGATTTAACATTCACAAGAACAGAGCATAAAACTAGAAGGGTATACTTAGTGGAGGATTAGAGTGAGAACACACTGTCCATATAATAATAATTTGATAATTTAATAGATTTTTCTTTTTTTTTCTTTTGCAGAACCGGGGATTGAACTCAGGCCCTTGTGTTTGCCAGGGAAGCGCTTATTCCACTGAGCCATCTCCCTGACCCAATAGACATATTCATTTTTATACTTTTCTGCTGGATGGTTAAGACCAAGATAAAGCAAGACCTGTATAACAAGAAATGTAACTTTTGTATCTGATAAGGTCAATCAAATCCCCTCAGGATTTATCCTGAAACCCTGTAATGCAGTTTGCAGGTCCTTTGTCAGTGTCAGCCATGTGGATGAGTCACGGCCATTGCTTGACCAATTTGCTCTCTGTGAAAGCCTGAGAGAATGTTGTCTCTCCATGTGACTCTCCTTAGGCACACTCTACATCATTGATCACTTTCTTCTGTGGCCCCATAATCTCCTTGATCAAGAAATTTGGGACACAACTGAGTTACATGATGTTACAGTACAGGTTCTCCTATGTTCTGAGTCTTCACTGACCTTGAAGGGCTAGGGCCAAATGTTGGCTGTCCTTGTAGCCCTTCTTTTTGTATAATTTTTGTTCTTTAAACTTAGGTTGTTAACTCTCCAGAAGAGAAGCTTATTATTATTACCCTACAACATATGCAGCTGAATTTAACTTCATTGTCTGTCTGAATAACAAATATCTTAGGCATAACATGGAACAGATAGTTTTCATCAAGTATTGATATGTTAACCTGTAAGTCCCTACAGAATATGAATAAAAATATTTAAAAAATAGGAACAGAAAATTACATATTTTTATACAAAAATTTGGAAATCTAACCATGTAGAGCACTGTAGCAGGACAGTCATGTGACATTTTTCTTTTCTTGTCTCTTATTTTCATTTATTACCCTCTTTTTAATTGTGTAAGGTTTATTTCTTTATTTTTTAATAATCTTATTGAGAAACAAGTATCAGTGAAAGAGTTTTGTAACTCTTTCACTGGCACATTTTCAAGAATTAATACATTGCATATTATTATCATAGTGAATATTCATTGTACAAGATGAAGACATGATATTCTGTCTCAAACACTATCACAACAACCCTCTTTATTCATTGAGTTAAGAGAATCTAGCTATATATCTATCCTAGCAATTTTGAGTATATGGATACAAAAGGGTCATTCATTTCTATCCCACTTTTTTGGTTAGTTTTGTTAGAGATGGGCTTTCTATTGTCATTTAAGCATTGTAGGTGCTTTAATTTAGCAGAATCTCCCAATATAGCCCATAAAAATATCACCCCTTTTTAAAAAACACATTTACTTGAGAGACAGTATGGTAATAATCGGTATGTCATGACAAGCGGTACACATTTAGAAGACCAGAATGACAGGCATTCCCAGCATGACCCTACTATTACACATCGCTATCTTCAGTGCAGTTGCACAGTTCACACTATCAGCATACATAGTCAGGGTGAGAATCCAACTAATTAACTACTAGTTTCAAAAACCTGCTGAAGAGTCTCAGGATCATTGCGTTACCCATTTATGCATATAAATGTATGGCTTTGCCCCTGTCAGGTTTTCTACCTTTTCTCCTTGCCCTGTCTTCGTTGTCTAATCCTCAAGTTATCACTTTCCATTTAATGCAAATTAAAACAACACTGAGATACTATCTCACCTGACAAAGAATGGCTATCATAAAGAAATCAACGAACAACAAATGTTGGAGAGGCTGTGGGGAAAAAGGAACACTTCTTCACTGCTGGTGGGAATATAGACTGTTGCAACCATTATAGAAATCAGTGTGGAAATTCCTTAAGAAACTAGGACTAAAAATCCCATTCAAGCCAGCTATACCCCTACTTGGAATTTTTGTGGAGGAACTGAAAACATCTTTTTTTTTTTTTTTTTTTGTCTTTTTGAGACAGGGTCTCACTATGCAGTTCAGGCTGGCCTCGAGCTCACTTTGTAGCTCAGGCTGGTCTCGAACTCACAACAATCCTCCTGCCTCAGCCTCCCGAGTGCTGGGATTACAGGCATGCGCCACCATGCCCGGCTGAAAACATCTTATCATAGGGATATATATGTACCTATGTTTATAGCAGCACAATTTGTGATAGCCTAATCTTGGAAACAACCAAGATGCCTGTCACCTGAGGAATGAATGAAAAAGATGTAGTATTTTTATACAATGGAATATTACTCAGCTATAAAGAATGATAAACTCAAAGCCTTTATCTTTAAGTGGATGCCACTTGAAGATATATTCATGAAGATATATTCATAAGAATTAAACCGGAGCCAGATGTGTAAATATCATATAGTCTCCCTAGTACAAGAATTCAAAAGAAGAAAAATACAACTAGAAAGGTATAACACAACTAAAAGGAAAGCAAGAACTGTTTGGTTTAATTCATCTCCACTGCATTTACTTCTGCTCTGATCTTTATAATTTCCTACCTTCCTTGGGCTTTGCACTTAACTTGCTCCTTTTTTTCCTAGGAGCTTGATGTACAGTTTAAGAGTATTTATTTGTGCTCATTCTGTTTTCCTGATGTGAGAATGTATTATTATAATTTTCCCTCTTCAGGCAGCTTTTATTGCATCCCACAGATTCTGATAAGTTGTATCTGCATTTTTGTTTGTAAATATTTTTGAATTTCCTCTTCAGTTTCATCCATCACCCATTGTTTATTCAGGAGAGTATTATTTAGTTTCCATGTGTTTATACAGTTTTGGCTATTTCCAGTGTTGAAGGCTTGCTGGTTAGCTCAGTTTAAGAAACCTACATGGGCCTATCCAGTCAGTTGCGGGGACGGCAGTTTGATCCAGAGCTCCACATGCCACACCCAACCTGCCCTTAAGGCAGTTCAAGTCAGCCAAAAAAAAGGAATTTCCAGTTTCAGTGCACTACTTTTGTTCCTTAGCGTTTACTTAAGCATATTCTATGTGTTATCACATGATCTATTTTGGAGAACTTCCCATGTGCAGCTGAGAAGAATGTGTATTCTGGTGCTGTTGGAACACTGTAAAGGTCTACTAAGTCCATTTCTGTACCAATTTGATTTAATTCTGCTATTTCTTTGCTTATTTTTAGCATGTTGATCTACCTCTTTGTGTATTGGGTGTTAAAGTCTTCCAATACAATTATGTTATTGCTTATTAGATTTTTTTATGTCTTATAAAATTTGTCTTATATAGTTGGGTGTTCCTATATTGGATGAATATATATTTATAATTGTTGCCTTTTCCTATTGTAGATTTCCCTAGCAAGTCTGTTGTTATCTTCGTTGTCTCTTTTAATCATACTTGGTTTGAAGTTCACATTGTCAGAAACTACAAACTGCTTTTTTTTATTTCTGTGTTCCTGTCAAATGGAATATTGTTTTCCAACATTTGACGTCTACTAATTTCTTTTTGAGTTAAATGTGTTTCTTATATGAAACATATTGTTGAATTCTGTTTCTTATCCATTTTGTCAGTTTGCTTCTTCTTTTTTGTATTTTTAGGGAAGGATCTACAAGTTGTTCAGGGTCTCACTACTCGATTGGACTTGTAATGATTCTCCCGTTTGTAGCCTCCCAGGAGCTGGGATTATTGGCCCCACCACCATGCCCAGTCTTAATTGCTGACTCAGCACGCCCCTGGGGTGGGGCCAGTATGGCAGGTCCAGGGATCAAATCCCTGGCTCCTGCGCCTGCTTGCAGGCACTTTAATTCACTGAGCTATTTGGCCGGCCCATGATTCTTTTGATTGGTGAATTTAGGTCATTTACATTGATAGATATAACTGACATATATCAGTTTGTCTTTGTTACATTGTTTTCCTACTGTAGGATCCCTATTTCTCCCCTGTGCTTTATTACTTGCTATGCTTGGTAGTTCTTTTCTGTTGTTGAATTTATGGTTATCTTGTCTCTTTCTAAAATAGCTGTCAGTACTCTTTGTCAGATTGGTTTGGTTGTCATGAATTTCTCCAATTGTTCTTTGTTGTGGAAGTATATAATCTCATTAAATTTGATAGAGTTTTTTTCTTTTTCTTTTTTTGTGGAATGGGGGATTGAACTCAGGACCTTGTTCTTGCCAGGGAAGCACTTATTCCACTGAGCCATCTCCCCAGCCCAGGTATAGTTTTTAAGGGCTCATCAGTATAGGGTGAAAATTCTTTTCTTTCAGTCTCTCAAATATTTCACTTTATGATCTTGTTGATTTAATGGTCGGTGTTGAGAAATCTGCCATCGTTCTGATGGGCTTTCCATTATACGTATTCTGTTTTCTCTAACAGCTTTTAATCTATTCTTTTGCTCAATTTCTTGGATATTGATTATTATGTGCCCTGGTGAAGTTTGTTTTGATTATGCTTATCTGGAGTTTTTTTACATTAACTTAATTGACAATCAATAATTATGTAGCATATTAAAATTATAGACAAATATTGAAAGGTGAAAGGTTATAAGATGTAGACAGAGTGAATTTTAGAGAAATATTTCTGAGGTAAGTACACAGCATGAGATTAATAAGAGATTGCACTTTGTAAATAAATTATTTATAAACAATTAAGCTTGTAAATAAACAATTAAGAATAGAACAGTAAAAACTCTAAAATAAAAATGAAGAAATAATTTACAGGTTAATCAGTCATATAATAGTTCACTCTGTACCAAAATCAAGAAACTCATATTCATATAATTAGAATTCTCAAAATAGAAAGGCATAGGCAATAAATATTTAAACATTTAAAATTTCTGAATTTAGTTGAAATTATAGCACTACATTTCCAAGAAAAATGAACTTTTGTACAAGAAATTTGAATAAAATCATACCAAGTACACAAAAATGAAATTATCCAAAACTTATTGTAAAGAATAAAATGATTAAAGCATATACACAAAATAATTAGCTATGGAAGGACAAAATTAAATAGCATCTTATTCCACATTAGAAAGAAAAAAAGATCAAGTGTGTAAAAAACTAGAATAATTAATTTAAAGGACTGAAAGAAAAAAAATGATCTTTCCTCATTGAATTTTATGCTTAGCAAACATACCTTTGAAAACTAAAAGTAAAATAATTTCCACTTATACAAACTCAAAATATTGTATACCTCCAGATGTAGCATATAGGAAATAACAGAGCATAATCCAGGGGCAAGAGAAGTTGCTGCATGGTCCTGCATAAAGAATAATGAGTTCCCAAAGTGATAGTTATGCAGGACTATGTACAATATATTAGATGATCCCATTTAAAAGGTCATTAAAGACAGTTTCATTAAAGGGTCTGAGAAGTTTAGAATTAGATCTTTTCTAAGTTCTTTTAGGATTTGTCAATGAACTTTTGGGAATTGGAAACTTTTAGGAGGTAGTTTTTTTGTGACTTTTGATTTTATTTTGTGATATTGAATTATTCAGGATTTGTATGTTTCCTTGGTTCAGCTTTAATAGTGCATATGTATGTAAGAATGTACTCATTTCTTCAGATTTGTCCAATGTATTAAGTACAGGTTTTTGAAGTAGTAACTAATGATCTTTTAAGTTTTGACAATCTGTTGTAATTTTAACTTTTTAAAAAAATTTTATTTAAGGTTATTGGTACAATTTAGGTCTCAATAATGATCTCATTCATTATACAGATTTTGTATTTATGCATGGTATGTCTTTTTAAAAAAATGTAGTTAGAACAAGGTCTACAGGGTCTCACCACATAGGTCGGACTCTTAGTGATACTCCTGTTTTCAGCCTCTAATACTGGGATTACAGGCCCCATACCACACCTAGGCTCAGTCGCCATCTCAGTGCACCCTCGGGGCAGGGCCAGCACAGCAGGCCCAGAGATCCAACCCCTGTGGGTGATGCCTTTGTTTTTTGGCTGTCTCAGGCTGCCTTCCGGGCAGGAGCTGGGGATAAACCCTGGTATCCAGTCCTGACTGCTTTTGCATTTAAACAACTGAGCTAACCAGCAGGCCTCTCACATGATACTCTTGATTCCTTTTTTTTTTTTTCCTACCCTCATTCTCATCCTCTTCTCTTAAATCCCCATTCCCTCCCTATTTACAGATCTCCTTGTTTTTTTTTTTTCAGCACCGGGAGTGAACCCAGGACCCTACACTTGCCAAGCAAGCACTTATTCTACTGAGTGAACTCCCTGGCCCCTTTTCATTTTATCTTTATTTTTTTTAACTTTCTGCTTTCCTTTCCTTCCTCTCTCCCTCTCTCCACTCTTTAGTTACCTTTTCTTTTGACCAATTTCTTTCTGTCTTTTTATTTTTAATTGCATTCATTTGGGTCTATTCTTTTTGTGTAAAATTGGCTAGGGAATTATTTATTTTGTTTACTATTTCAGAGAATCAGCTTTGTGATTTATTGATTGTGTGTTTTTGAGAAGGATTTATTTATTTATTTTTTTGGCTGGCTCAGGCTGCCTTAAGGGCAGGTCTGGAAAGGCTTGAGGAGTTGGGGATCAAATTGTGGTTCCCTGTGCCTGACTGGGTTTGCCCCAGCAGGTGCTTAAACAACCAAGTTAACCTGTAAATCCCCTCAATATGATTAATTTTTGTTCTGATCTTTATAATTTCCTGTCCTTGCTTTTTACTTTGATTATTCTTATTTATATTTGCACTCTGATTTTCCTATGTGAGCATTCACTGTTATAAACTTTCCTCTTGGGATTGCTTTCATTACATCCTATAGATTCTGGTGTCCGGTACTGGCACTATCATTTTATTCTATAAATGGTCTAATTTCTTTCTTTCTTCTATGATGTATCATTTATTTAAGAAAGTACTTTTAGTGTCCATGCATTTGTATAATTTCTATGGTTTCTTTTATCATTGATTTCTAGTTTCCTTTCACTATAATCTGGTAATATACATAGTATAATTTTGATTCTTTTGCATTACTTAAGCTTACTTTATGGGCTATCATGTGGTCCAGTTTGGAGAAAGTCTCACATGCTCCTGAAAGGAAAGGGTATTCATTGTAGTTGGGTGTAAATATCTATATTTTGTAGATATTAGTTCAAATCTGATTTCTTCTGTTGATTGTCTAGTTGAAGAACTATTTGTGACCAGGATATTGAGATTAACTACTGTAGTTGTGTTGGTGCTTATCTGATATTTATTTATTTTAATGCTTTTGGTACAGAGTCTCACTATGCAACTCTGATTTGTAGTGATTCTACCATTTTCAGCCTCTCCAGTGCTGAGATTACAGGCATGTGCCACCATGCCTGGACTTAGTGGCCAGCTTAGTGTGCCTGGGGACAGGGTTGGTGGGACATATGGTGCCAGGGATTGAATTCCAATCCCGGTGCTTGCCTAAGCAGGTGTATAGTCTGCTAAGATATCTCGCTGGCCCAGATTTTTTATGTTTGGTAATGTTTGTTTTATGTAATTGGGATTTCTAGTGTTTGGTGCATGCATGCTTATAATTATTTTTGTTTCTTGTTGAATTATTCTCTTAACCAATATGTAGTGACTTTATTTGCCTCTTATGATCAGTTTTTGGCTTGAAATTTACTTTGTCTGCAATTATGATAGCTAGTCCTGCTTTCTCCCAGGTTCCTATTGCATGGAATATTATTTTTTCTTCAATATTTTTTTCATTTATGTATTTGGTACAGGGTCTTACTACACAGCCTGGACTTGTAGGTATCCTCCTGTTTCCAGCCTCCCCAGTACTGGGTTTATAGACATGTGCCACTATGCCCCAACTCAGTTGTCAGCCCAGGGTGCCAAGAGGCAGGGCCAGCATGGCATGCAGGACCAGGGGTCGAAACGTGATCCCTGCGCTTGCCAAAGCAGGTACTTAGTCTGCTGAGCTGTCTTGTTGGCACTTTCTTCAATTTTATTCTGTGAATAGTTTTGAATTAAATGTGTTTCGTGTATACTGCATATTTCATTTAGTTTCTTGATCCATTATGCTGATTCATATCTTTCAATTAGGGAATTGAAATCATTTACATTGACAGCTATTACTGAAAGATATTGACATTTGTATCATTGCTTTATTTTCATGGTGCTAATATCTCCTTTTCCCCCATTTTCTGCTTGCCTGGTATATTCATTTTACTAGTTTTTTTTTTTTTTTTTTTTTTTTTTTTTTTTTTTTTTTTTTTTTTTTTTTTTTTTTTTTTTTTTTTTTTTTTTTTTTTTTTTTTTTTTTTTTTTTTTTTTTTTTTTTTTTTTTTTTTTTTTTTTTTTTTTTTTTTTTTTTTTTTTTTTTTTTTTTTTTTTTTTT